>SCLG01000154.1:340460-406043 GCA_004367875.1 Oikopleura albicans
AGAACTAAGAAAACGGAAAGTTTGAATGCCTTTCTATGATAGATTTTAAATAAAAAAAAAACATTTTCAATTTTTTTTAATGATTACTTGTGAGTCCTCTTTATTGTATATTATTAATTTAATATTATTGCGTATTCGTAGTTTTTACGAGTTATAATCCGAATACAGAAGATGATGTACCGTTGAATTACTTAACTAATCGAAAGATAATGTTCGACAAGTCGCAACAGACCGATGTTGAAGACATACCAGAAAAAACGGACGATTTCAAAACTTTTTTTCAGAATATTTGCCTAATTCCAATCCCTATACCGGTTCTTATACCCATGCCCGTGCCAGAAGAAGCATTAAAGAAATTAACGTCAAAAGAACCGCAATTAGATGAACCACTTGACTTGTCTGTAAGACGTGCTTAAAAATAATAATAATTTTTGTATGACACCTTCAAAATGTAATTTATGCAACAATAAACATGTGTTCACCAATTTAAAAAAAATCCAAATTTCCATCAAGAAGTAAATAATAGCTGTAAAGAAATCGGTAATAATGTCTTGACCGAATCAATACTGTATAAGTTATACAGTATACCTATTATATAAGTTATACAGTACAATTTACTTTCGAACTGTACAGCGAAGGAGGATGTCAAAGTCATAACAATACTGAGGCAATTTATTTAGTCTATATACTACCTAACAAGTTATACCAACATCTTTGGTCTGTAATTGTATGTTTCAGGCACATTATTTGAATTAAAAATGCATCATTCATATAATTCCCAATGCAGTTCAATAATTTTTAATTTTTTAATTCGAGTTGCAACATCGAGAATAAAAATAATATCCATTTGGTATGAATGTGAAAAAATAGTAAGCCAATCTCTTATGTAGCGGTGCAAAAAGCATCCATAAATGATGTATAGATAAACGTATGTTTAACGGGCCAAGGTTTACTAATTTTTGCCGCTTAAACCTTCAAACACATATGGCGGATTTGTTACCGCTCGGGGATATAAACTGCGTTTTTAAGGTGTTTCATTTTATCAAATATCACGGCAGTGAAAATCAACATGTAAAATAACCAATGTTCAATTGAAATGAAAAAAAAAACGAAAAAAATGTCATCTGATTAATCAATAACAATTAATCATTATGGCATAGCAGCAATAAAATCAACGTTGTTTAAAAATCACATAATTTCTTGAAATTTGCGTTGATTGCAAGAAAATTCCTACTTTGCCATTATCAATTAATTACAGGTCGAAAACATATTTTACCCCAAGAAATGTCTATGAACTTTTTTTTGTTTCCGAAAACACACTTTTTGACGATTTTTAGATGACCTAACAGATAATTTACCTATTCTGCTAATTCATTAATAGGAGATATTATTGGTCATTCCGATGAGTTTCGAATGCGATCGCATTGGATAATATATATCTTACAAAATAAAATAAAACATAAGTTGAAACAGTGTAGTAATATGCGGAGTCAAGAAGTGAAAACACTCCGCAAGAAGTAAAAAACATTACGCTTGATGTGCTCCGGGAACTGTTTTCAATATGTGTTCAAAGGTTAAGAAATGAACCATGAAATGCAAGTTTAAGCGGAAATACCTTAATTTGATGGTTAAAACTCAAGTTTGAAATCATTTGAATACGACTAAAACTGTTATCATCATTGGATTTGCCAATGCATAAATCCAAATTTTAAACATCTCTCAAAGTGTTAAAATAATTATTAAGGTGGTGTACTTGTTGTGTTTTTATTATTTTTAATTATCAAAAAGCAATGCTATCATACGTTACATGAGAATTATAAGAATTATTTCTCGAAGGGTTTTTGCTTGTTGCGGCGGAAGGTTGACTTGAACACGAGCTTTGCGGAGGCGGCGGCAGCGAGGAATGATAAGATGAAACGGAATGGTATGATGAAACGGGTTGATTGGATTTTGAGACATTGCTTGTTCCCAATTTATCCAGAGCCACATCACATGAATTCATGTAGGGCTCGTGTGTCATCATTCGCTTGTTTTCTATATGATACGTCGACCTTCTGAAATATAACAAAAATTAATTTTACAGAGGGATCGTCATATAAGGCTCGGGTGCAAGTACAATTAATTGGGTGGAATTGCGGAAAGAAATTTTTGTCTGAAAAAGACGGACTTATTCGACGGGTTTTTATCGGTTATTTCGCATTGTGGTATTTCACTATGAACATTTTTTCTAACAAATTGTTGTAGGTAGAGTTCCAATAAAACGTGAAGTAAATGCTAATTTACTTCGTTTTATTGGAACTCTGCCTAAAACAATTTGTTAAAAAAAAGTTTCTTAGTGAAATAGCCTATGAGTCTTCAAGACTAATTAGCAATTTATAAAGAATCACCTTTTAAATAAGCAAATAGAAGTAACATAGATGACTAAAAACCCAATAGTTGATGCAACAACACCAGCGATCACGACTTCTTCTAATGGGTCGGTTTCTTCCACCGCAAGAAAGATAGCGTATCCAATAATTCCTAGAATACATGAGTATTGATAAGAATGTTTGTCCAAATAAAATTTTTAGTCACAATGACGGATTAAACCATAAACAACAGTTTCTCACGTTAGTTTAGCAATATCAAAAATGGTAATATTTGCTGTTTAAACGTAATATAGAAAATTTTTTGTGTGATCAACAGAAATATACTGAGAAATATTTTTTCACGACAGCTTTCAAAAGCTGTTTAGACTACAACAGTTTTTAAGTCTAGTTCTTGGTCGTCAAATGAATATGATGATTATAGAATTTGAAGACGAACAAAAAACTGTACTAGCCGTTGATAAAGTTTGCTAAGCTTGCGAATAAATTATGAGTTAATTAGATGTAAAATATATAAAAATGTAACCTGTACAAACAGCAACTGCTATAATTGGATAAAAAACTCGTCGAATCTTGGCTGAACAACATGGAGCGAAAAGAGTCGCAAATAATATGAACCCTATTCCAACAGATGAAATAATGATAATATTTTTCTCATTTTTGGTGAGTACTGTCTCATTGGTAGTGGTAATCTCTATAGTCGTTGATTCATCAGTTGTTACTGAATTTTTTGATGTTGGTTGTTCTGTTGTGTGTTCTGCTGTTGTTTGTTTGGGTGTTGTTTGATCAGGTGTTGTTTGTTCCGCTGTTGTTGGTTCAGGTGTTGTTTTTTCTGATGTTGCTGGTTCAGATGTTTGTTCAGGTGTTGTTGGCTCAGATGTTGTCTGTTCAGGTGTTGTTGGTTCGGCTGTTGTTGGTTCAGGTGTTGTTGGTGCTGCTGTTGTTGGTTCCGGTGTTGTTAGTTCAGGTGTTGTTTGTCCTGGTGTTGTTGGTTCTTGTGTTGTTGGTTCAGATGTTGTCTGTTCAGTTGTGATTGGTTCTGATGTTTTTGTTTCTGGTGTTGTTGGTTCAGATGTTTGTTCAGGTGTTGTTGGTTCTGACGTTGTCGGTTCCGTTGTTGTTAGTTCACGTGTTGTTAGTTCTGGTGTTGTTGGTTCTTGTGTTGTTGGTTCAGATGTTGTCTGTTCAGGTGTTGTTAGTTCAGGTGTTGTTTGTTCTGGTGTTGTTGGTTCAGATGTTTTCTGTTCAGGTGTTGTTAGTTCAGGTGTTATTGGTTCTTGTGTTGTTTGTTCAGATGTTGTCTGTTCAGGTGTTGTTAGTTCAGTTGTTGTTTGTTCTGGTGTTGTTGGTTCTTGTGTTGTTGGCTCAGATGTTGTCTGTTCAGGTGTTGTTGGTTCTGATGTTGTTGGTTCCGATGTTGTTAGTTCAGGTGTTGTTGGTTCATATGTTGTTTGTACAGGTGTTGTTCGTTCAGATGTCAGTTGTTCAGTTGTTGTTGTTTCCGGTGTTGTTGGTTCAGATGTCAGCTGTTCAGTTGTTGTTGTTTCCGATGTTGTTACTTCCAGTGGCGATGTTGTTTGTGCAGCAGTACTTTGGTCATTTTTCAATATTTTCAATTTGCTTAACTCCATCAAATTCTCGATTCTTCCATCGTTTACTAAACTTTAGTTTCAGTCGGTAAACCTACGAATATATTCTGGCGTAAATATTTCGCACAAATTGTAAAAAAATGTTGAACTGAGAATGTAATTAAAGAGACGCGTTGTAATTATGTGTAATGTTTGATGTATTGGTGTAATGAATGTGTAAAAATGACTGTAGGAGTCAAATGAGATCGATTGGTTGTTTTATCAGTTAACCCCCAAGCACGACCCCCGGACGTTTGTCCGGCCCGTGTGAAAAAACGCAATTTTCGAGTTGTTCGGCTTTGTTAGAGACTTAACATTGAAAACCAACATAGAATAATCGATTACAAAGTTGGAGAGCAAATAAAAATACAAAATTTTAAAACATAATATAAAGTAATTAATCATTGATTGGACTCAGGAAACCTCAAAAAATAAGTTATTAGCAATTAATAGTTATCACGCGCATTTTTTTGTCATTTTTTTCCAAAACTGTGAAAAAACAACGGCGCTCTAGCCTGAAAAACATGAACGACGTACGTCGCCCGGTTAACCGTTTGTGATTTTGTGGTTTTGTGATCAAATCGACCAAAACGTGTCCAAGGGTGGTCGGAGAGCTTTCGAGCGTATGCTTATTGGATTTAGGACCATCGATTTGTTTATAAAAATTTGCTTATACAGATATTAAGTACGACTAGAGAGAAGCAGAAGAACGACCGGACAAACGTGCGGCCCCGTGCTTAGGGATATGCTAAATACTCTTGCTTGGGAGTTAAGGCAAAAAAAGCAATATATGTTACTCATTTCAATCACAGATTTTTCTTCACCCCTTAATTAATTATGCCAACAAAACAAACAAAATTTTCAGCGATTAACCTTTTGCTGAACCAACTGCCTTAAAAAGTTAAATTGCACATGTTTGAGAACTTTTGGTGTCAAAATCACTGAATAGTTGATTTAGATTTACTTCACTAGACTATAATTTATGGACCATCACCTACGCACCTAGAGTTGGGCCGCCATTTTAGGTACACTACTTTTCGAATTACACAGGGTGCGCAGTTATCTTGCGAAAATTGCCGCTCGTACGCTTATACTGCGACTTTTCAGAATTTTATTTTTCGGGATTTATAATATTTATATGATATGCACTGAGCAGTTATCTTGCGAAAAAACGCTTATCTTGCGACTTTTCAAGGACCAAGTTCGCAAGATAACTGCGCACCCTGTGTATTAGGTTTCCCTCCGCAAACATACTTCTTGCTACCTACTGTAGCCATTTGAGATACATCAGATGTATCTTAATTGTGGGAAAGCTTGAGGCTAAATTGAAAAAAGATAACGGAAAATAAGTTCATTTTAACAACAGAACGTTACATTGTGTAGGCGTATGGTTGAAATTACGTAGTTGACGAAAAGATAATGGAAATAGGGATTTTGTAACTAGAAAGTATTACAACATACAGTCATTACTCCGATTACGGGCGTTCCCATTACAGCCGCTTTTCCAGTCAAAAATTATTATCCCATTACGGCCGCTGTTTATACGGCCAAATTTTGAGGTCAATAATTCTATAAGGGCGTTTTTCTTGACAGATTTGGCGTAAGTCATTTATTTGTAGAAATGTGTGTATTGAAATGACTTATTTAAAACCAACTGAGATAGCTTAGATATTTTCTGAATTTATATTGTCAAAAATAAGCAATAATTTTAATAAAATCAAAAATAAATCCTTCGAATTCTATAGCATGCTGAACTGTCACGAAGAGAATGGAAAATAGTCCCAAATTAACAATAAAGGAACACAAGATAAAGGTACATCAAGTGTATTCAGTTTCATATCATTTAGCAATCCTTTTTGGTAATTTGACAAAAAAAAGTAAGTATAAAAATGTGATCAAGCCAAAAATTACTATGACCCCTTCAGATTACTTCCTGAAATAATCACGATGCGCAGTTAACCGCCACTTTTGCAGTTAGCCGCCAGTTTAGAACGCCGCGAAGGGTCGCGGTTAACTGCGCATCGTGTGTACAAGAAAAAATATACAAGGTTTACCTAGTTAAGCGTGTTATGAATGTTTTTCATAATCGAGATAAGTCATAGTCTATGACTCATAGATAACTGCGTCGGCGTTATTTTACATACCTTCCGTCTCTAAGGGGTCAACTACTACAAATAAAATTATTAGAACATATGAATTCATTCTCAAATAGCCTTTTAATCCGAATAAACTACAAAAGTCAAGGCATGTTTATAATTTGTAATTGTTTACTTTAACGTCTTCATAAAAAAACTACGTTAGTAAACTAAATGACATGCGCAGTGCTCACTATGACGTCAAAATCTGCTGCAAATAACAAATTTGTTTTATTATGTTGCAGTTTAATTTTTTTTTATGAACATCCGATAAAATTCATTTCCGTTTAGAAAATTTATCTTTTTCAGTTTTTTTTTTATTAATGAGTAGGCCAGATTTTTCAACAATATTCTACCAATATAAATGAAATTAGCACCGCGGTCTTTCACATAATATATTATAAACCGGGTGCGCAGTTATCGGGCGTCCAGTTATCGGGCGTCCAGTTATCGGGCGGGTTTATGCTGTTATCAGGCACCCTTTGCTGTTATCGGGCGGGTTTTTCCATATTTTTGGATATATATGACCAAATTTCCCGCTCGTGCTGTTATCGGGCACCCAGGTGCTGTTATCGGGCGTTTTTTTTTGCATATTTTTACCTTATTCCGTTTCCACCGTGAACAGTTATCGGGCGCCCGATTAAGGTTTTTTGTCGCGAAATCCGCCCGATAACTGCGTACCCGGTGTATATGATTATGCAAAGTTCCCGAACAAATCTGGTATGAATGTCTATGAACACTGTGTGGAATCATTCTAAAACCCCATCATTCGATTCTCAATTCCTTCAATATTATGCCATGAGTCATGAGTCATGACCATATTTTATCCCATGACCATATATTATCCCATGACCATATTTTCCCCAACTTTGTTAAGTAATTCCATTTCGCAATCCTTGATGCATTTCATGATAAACCAACATATAAGTCATCCACTCCCAGGAAGAAATCCTAACCCAAGTGATATGAAATAACACGCTTAGAAGATAGTCATTTTTTTTCATAACTTGAAACCACTTAATTCACATTTACTTGATTTTTGTATAAAAAATTCAGATTATCCGTGTCCAAATTCGACTAATAGTGTGATTTTCCGCATCAACTTCTGACACAAGGTTTAAAATGTTCATTTAATTACAATAGAATATATCAGGCTATTAATGAAGCTTTTTGGTGCCAAAAATTTCATGTGAAACATAAAAACTGGACAGAAATTTATTAAATGATTGTTCAGCTTGGCTGACATTTGGGGGACTAGTCTTCAATTATTGTCGTCAAAGCGCCACAAAATTTTCACGAATATAAGCAAAGTTTTTTGACCTTATAATTTTAGTCAACTGTTGCAATGATTTTTTTGGTTTTACTAGTTATTATCTCAATCGACGCCACGAGTAAGTTTAATTTTTTTTTCAGTTTGAACCAAGAAATTGTTATTCGAATTAATTCATAATTGTTCCACGGTCTTAATACAGTAAAGTTTACATACAGTAAATATATACAAGTTTTGCCTATATCTTAAATTTTAATTAATTTTGAATTAACTTTAATAAATTTAGTGATGATATTAGTAATGCTTTTTCAATTTGTGGTTTCCAAATCAAAACTGACAATGTAAATAGAGTTAGCCATGACATATTAGTCGCAAAAATGACATCACTTAACCGCTCGCGTTCTTATGTGTCATTTCTTGGTAGTATGTTCTTTATAAAAAATATTTCTGCGTTTGGCTACGCCTAATGGCGAAGTTCCACAAAATTATAAAATAACGGAAACGTTTTTTGAAGATTTCTTGAAATAATTAATTATATTTTATAAAATATAATTATTTTATCGCCTACGCAATGTGCGATTAAAGTTCTTGCCGTTCGTGCTATAAAAAATTTTCTATGAAGAACATTAGATCGCATGCTGCGTATTCTATTTGGCTACCTATATTATCAATTTAGTGTTCTTTGGACTGAGTAAGTTCTGTCCAGTTGATGAATGTTGGGAAATGGTCGATGGAGAATGTCGCTTGCAGAACACAGCGAGTTGTGGGTCAGTGGACTGTACTAATGATGGACGATTTAGTGGGACTATAGACAGGGTGTATAAGGACTATCAAGTTTGAAAAGGAAAATTGAAATGACCGGCGATTAAAATGAACGTTCGAGAATTAAGCAGCTCAAAAAAGAGCCTAAATCCATACACCCCTAATTAAAGCTAAAAACGCGTTTTCTGATTCGTTAACAATTGGAATAAATGGTATGAGTGATGGAAATTGTTTATTAGGAGAAGATACGGACTTCTACACTTTTGATGTTGCTTTGGGAGAATGTGATATGAAGCTTGAAGAACTTCCAGACTCTCGATTCAAGTTTTCTTTACAGTTTATGGACGTTGCTCACGCGGTATGTTTTTAGTACCGCATTGCTGCTTACATTAACGCTATTTTTTTCACATGTGTACCAATACTTTAAGACAATTTGTTTTTAACTTTTACTTCTATCCAACACATGATCATTGTTGGAAAAGTTAGCCAACGCTCCAAATTTCCCCAACGCACAACGCAAGCGTTGTTCAACGCTCGGATTTTTTGCAACCCCAACGTTCCAAACGCGTTGGTTGGGCGTTAGTCGTTGGCCAACGCACCCCAACGGCCAACAATTCCAACACTGATGATCAACGTTTTAGTAGAAAACTATTTTAAACAAACAGGAATGATGCTAACATGAAGTTTCAGTTAGAAAAGAGAGAATATGTAAAATGTATTATTTCAGTAGAACCCTCAATACGAATGCTGTTCGTCTTCAGATGCTACGGACTGTCAAGATGTAAGCTTATATTTTCATTTTTTGATATCAAGAGCCATTTTATCACACGAAAACGACAAAAATAAGATTGTTAAACGATATACCGTGTACTATATAAGGTTTGAGTCATTTAGGGTATAAGTGAAAACGTTTCTCAGAGAAAAATGAACCGACGGACAAATATTTTTTAGTAAAAAAAGTTTACCGAATAAAATGTTTCTCGTAAACATACGGTATTTATTTATATGTGACCTCTTTAATGTTATGTGACATAAGTTATGTCCCAACTGAAACTTTCGAGGCCATGTATTTTACGTAATGCACGTGACATATTATAGCGCATTTTTTTCAATTAGGTAAAATTCATAAATTTCAAATAAATATCTTGATTATATGCCACTCCAGTAACTAACAAAATTCGAAGCTCCGCTTAGGAAGCCGTACAGTTGAAATGTACTGTGTTTACGAATCAACGGTTACAATTTCATCAGCCCTTACGTCGGGAAGTTCTTTCAGCGTCTATGACGGATCAACTGAGATTTCATTGGCCGACACTTTTTCACTGGTTCTATACGATGATGAAAATTTTGAAACAATGCATGACATGTCAATGCCTGTCAGACTGCGAACTCCCGTTTATGTCGCCATTTCATGGAACTTGGCAAATCTGACCGGAAAATTGAAATTTCAGATTGATAAATGTTCCGTTTTGGGTTAGAAATGAGTTTTTGGTTTGAGTTCAGTTCGTTATTGAGCTAGTTAAAATCCAGTAATGCATCAGTTTATTACGTCGTTACTCGTGCTGTTATCGGGCCGGTTTTTCTCATTTTTTTTGGTAACGTCGTTAATCATTGTTACTACCAGAGCTCCATCAACGAATAGGGAGTGTATTGGTAATTCAATAAGTATTATTTTTTTTGTAACCCAATGTTTTGTTATAAATACTTCAACGAATCAATCCATTGACATTATCCGAAACAATTGTGGCTTGAAAAATGTTTTCGCGAAAATGGCTTTGAGTAATTTCATGTTTGAAACAACGGCTCAATTTTGCTACACGTCATTTGCAGTTGGAGAACTCGACATTAATCCTGTTTTGGACATCAGTTGCCAAATAAGGTTTGCTCATCTTCATATGAATGTCAATCTCCACTTATTCCAGATATTAACCATTTAACTTTTTTCCGAATTCGGAAATTTCCGAATTTCTCAAATAATTTAGAAACAATGTACATAATGCACTTTTACGGTCCTTTTTATTTTTTTGTATCTCTTTTCGTCCTTTTTTCTTCAGTTTTCCACCCAGATATTCGGACTATAAAGGCGTATATAGTGTACAAAAATACATATTTTTTCTTCAAAATACTTGATGAAATCAATTTTAAACAGGGCCTAACTGACGGCACAAATAAGAAATGAAAAATTAAGAAAAACGGAAAACCTGAAAACGGAAAAAGCGGAAAATGAATAAAAAAAAACTTTCTTCGTTTTCAAATTTCTTTATCTTCTGACTTCACCCACAAAACTTAGAAAAATGTAGAAAACCAAAAATAGAAAAACCTCTATACGGTGAAAGCTGTACAAAATGGACAAAAATGAAAAAAAAAAATCGAAGAACAAAAAACGTCAATAAAACGGATAAAGGTATTAACGGAGAAAGCTGAAAAGGAAGAAAATTTTCCGTTTTTAGGGTTCCTCATAATTTTCCATTTTTAGGGTGTGCCTAAATGACATAGCCTTGTCAAATTAGTGTATGTAAAACATGTGATACAATTTGTAGGTTTTGTCAATTTGACGATATGGGAAATTCGATTACAAATTCTTGTAATCAATTGGCCACGACAAACGAGGAGTGCTATGAAAATGGTGAAAATCAAAATCTGCTGACATACGAAATTTTTGGATCGTGAAATGAAAAAGAAAAAACAGAATTTACGAATCATTATTTATAATATTTTGAAACTACAATACAACTTATAATTAGAAAATACAACTTTGGTGTTTCATTCTGTTTGACGTCAATGTTAATTAAAAAGTTGTGTGCGCTCTTGCCTGTCAGCGCATGAGTAGATATTTAAGATTGCATAGTAGGCCAGTTCCAACTGACCGGGAAAAGGCTGCCATTCAGTGACAGCCCTAACAACGACATATAGGTTGTCTCTGATTCCATGATTCTTGATCAGCTCGATAGCAGACTCAAAAATTTCGAAAAAAAACAATGAATCCCAAAAAAAATTCAAAAACCTCCAAAGTGGATAGTGTTTTTCCGTCGAATTTTGTATTGTGCATAAACTGTGAAGGTGATGAAGGCTAAAGGTGATCAAACGTTGACAAATTGTCGACAAATTCCCCTTTCGACAATCAAGACATGATACCAAATCAGTCTTCGCTAATTTGAATATACATTTCAAATTGTGGTTAATGCTATAAACAAGACAAAACGGTCTCTAGAAGTAAATTGTCTTTCTTATAAATCGGATAATCCAATCTGTATTTTAACTCTTTACGACTGTATAATTAAGTTTAACCTTGACTCTGGTCAACAAATTACTCACTGAAGGCATGCACGCAAAAATAACGGCTTGAAGCGTCAATCATAAATTTTTATTTCACGGTGCTTTTTTATATTTATTTTATTTTTATTAGTTTTTAACTTTTGGGTTATATTATTCAAATTCATTGCTGTGTTAACTAAAGAAACATGTTATAAAAACTAGTTCTACTGACGAAAAAAAAATTAAGGCACACAAAACAGATATTTGATGGGAGGACCTTATTTTTAGGGATTTTAAACCAAGAATAATCAGAGTGCTTTTCGAAATATCGTCGATATCGTCCATTTTAGATATTTCGAAAATCACTGTTAGCATTCGCAAGCCGACCTATAAAAACTAAAAGAATAGTTAGTTTCGCCACTAAAGAGAACAAACTCCATGACAATCTCGGTTTGAGAACATTCAATTCATAAACATTTTTAATTTCCAATATAATATTTGACAATTTGTAATTTTCAACAATTTGACCAATTGTAAGGTAACGGATCCTGAGGGAAAGGAACCTAAGATAAAGGGCACCGTGGGCTTTCGAAGAAACCGTTTTTCGGAGAATATGTTTTTCCAAGAAAACCCCTATCCAAGAAAACGTTTTTCGGAGAAAACGTTATTCGGAGAAAACGTTTTTCGGAGAATTTCTCCGAAACACGTTTTCTCCGAAAAACGTATTCTCCGAAAAACGTTTTCTTGGCAAAACCATTTCTCCGATTAACTTATTCTCCGAAAAACAAAAAATAGACTTAAACTAAGCATATCCAGCTCGGTAGGAGAAAAACAACTATGAAGGTTAACACGATAGTTTTGAAAAAAAATCGTATGTGGCAATTTTTTCTTTAAATAAAAATAAACTGAGAACCGTTTGATAGCAATGAATATACATATATTATAACGTAGCACCTATAATTGATTCCGAGTATGTACACCCCCTGCGCCGTTATATTTCACCACCTCGTTTTGATAATTTATTCCATCATTACACCGAAACTACTGAACCGATTGCCAAAATTAAAAAAAATATCAAAGGTCAATTCATCCATTAAAATCAGGGCTAGGGTTAGGTAAACTAACTTAGGNATTACTGTATGTAAAACATGTGATAAAATTTGTAGGTTTTGTCAATTTGACGATATGGGAAATTCGATTACAAATTCTTGTAATCAATTGGCCACGACAAACGAGGAGTGCTATGAAAATGGTGAAAATCAAAATCTGCTGACATACGAAATTTTTGGATCGTGAAATGAAAAAGAAAAAAAAAATTACAAATCATTATTTATAATATTTTGAAATTACAATACAACTTATAATTAGAAAATACAACTTTGGTGTTTCATTCTGTTTGACGTCAATGTTAATTAATGGAAAAGTTTTGTGCGCTCTTGCCTGTCAGCGCATGAGTAGACATTTAAGATTGCATAGTAGGGCATCGACTGAATGGGAATAACTTCTAAAATGTCTAAAGCGGAATCCGTCGAAAAATTTTCGACGGATTCCGCTTTATCCACTTTACCCCCTTATCACCTTTACACTTCATTACCTTTACACGTTATCGTCATAAAAAATTTGATGAAGAAAAATAGCTAAAATTGACACATACCTATAGATGATTTTTTCTTAAATTTTTCGACATTTTACACTTTATCCACTTTACACTTTATCAGCTTTACGCGTTATTACCTTTACCCTTTATCCACTTTACACCTTTTTTTCGACATATTCCGCTTTAGACATTTTACCCTTTCGACATTTAAGAAAATTTTCCGATTCAGTCGGTGCCCATAGTAGGCCAGTTCCAACTGACCGGGAAAAGGCTGCCATTCAGTGACAGCCCTAACAACGACATATAGTTTGTCTCTGATTCCTTGATTCTTGATCATCTCGATAGCAGACTCAAAATTTCGAAAAAAAAACAATGAATCCAAAATAAAAATCCAAAAACCTCCAAAGTGGATAGTGTTTTTCCGTCGAATTTTGTATTGTGCATAAATTGTGAAGGTGATGAAGGCTAAAGGTGATCAAACGTTGACAAATTGTCGACAAATCCCCCTTTCGACAATAAAGACATGATACCAAATCAGTCGTTGTTAATTTGAATATACATTTCAAATTATGGTTAATGCTATAAACAAAACAAAATGGTCTCTAGAAGTAAACTGTCCTTCTTATAAACCGGATAATCCAATCTGTATTTTAACTCTTTACGACTGTATAATTAAGTTTAACCTTGACTCTGGTCAACAAATTACTAACTGAAGGCATGCACGCAAAAATAACGCCTTGAAGCATCAATCATAAATTGTTATTTCACGGTGCTTTTTTATATTTATTTTATTTTTATTAGTTTTTAATGTTTGGGTTATATTATTCAAATTCATTGCTGTGTGAACTAAAAAAAGATGTTATAAAAACTAGTTCTAGTGACGAAAAAAAATTAAAGGCACAAAAACCAGATATTTGATGTGAGGACCTTATTCTAGGGATTTTAAACCAAGAATTATCAGAGTGTTTTTCGAAATATCGTCCATATCGTCCATTTTAGATATTTCGAAAAGCACTGTTAGCATTCGCAAGCCGACCTATAAAAACTAAAAGAAATGTTAGTTTCGCCACTAAAGAGAACAAACTCCATGACAATCTCGGTTTAAGAACATTCAATTCATAAACATTTTTAATTTCCAATGGTCAATATTGTAATTTTTAATAATTTGACCAATTGTAAGGTAACGGATCCTAAGGGAAAGGAACCTTAGATAAAGGAATCTACGGAAACTTGAACTGCGCAACTTGAAAAATATTGGGTAATAATTGGTTTTCTTGTTATTTTCTCTAAAGGGAAAGGACTGATATGGAGGAGCGAATTGAGGCAAGCATTCGAAAATCCAATTACACGGGGTCGCCAAATAAGGGTCTCTTTTTTTCGGAAAAAAATTATTGCGCCAAATAAGGGTCGGTTTTATAAAAAAATTGGACAAAAATATCGACATTATTATTTCAACTAAAAATAAGTTCAAAATAAATTCAGAGCATAAAAATCACAAATATAAAATCATCTCATTTTAAGGGGATTTGATTGGAGAACTATGTAACGGACTATCAGACAAAAAATGTGGGTTCGCCAAATACGAGTCGGGTCGCCAAATAAGGGTCAGTTTTTCAAAACACGAAACCGACCCTTATTTGGCGACCCCCCTGTAAGTTGATTTGTTCATTTTTTGGTTTAAAATTACGATTGGCAAAAAGTTTTAATAAAAAAAACTTTGGCGGTCAAAATGAAACTCGACTTTCCAGATAAGTATCTCAAATCCTACTGATAAAATGATCTTCCCGCGAGATCCCGTACCATTTTGCAATAATAAAAGCGTAATCCGTTGACAGTGCGCGACAACAACAAAATTGCTATTCAGCGCTGATCTTTGACTTTATTTATTACACTGATATTTTGTTGGTCATGATATTTAGGTGAAAAAACTCGAACCGTAATTACTGCTACATTATCCGTTTTCGTGATTGGGAACCAGTTTATCAGAGTGGGAAATAAGAGAAAAAAAAAATTGAAAAACTGATGGCAGTTGAAGAAATCGAAACCTTTATTCGACTGGCTGGATCAAATGATGTCGAGAAAATGACTAATCAGGTCACGATTCGAATTTTATCATTCATTTTATACAGTAGCGTCCTTTCTTCACGCACCCTGTACTAATTTCATCTTCTTACGAAGGAACGCTCAGCTGACTTTTTTCTATTCATGCAGTCAATTAATAATTTTGTGATATGAACAATTTTTCGAAACAATAGTATCGTAGATTATTTTTTACGGCTTATTTTTATTACGCAAATGATATTCAGTTTAAATTTATGATATTATTCATTTAAATAAGTTTTAAAAGTGATAAATATAGATTAAGTCATTGTTGACTGCAATGTTTGATCGGCGTCCATTTAAAAATTAATGAAACAGTCATACTGAAAAGAAAAAATAAATCAAGTACTTGTCAAAAACGTACGACTAATGATAAGTTGATTCGCAGAAATTACAAAAAAAGTTTTTCGCGAAAATACAAAAAAGTTTTTCGTGGAAAAAAAATTATTCGCGACTTATTTCATTGAGAGCTGCTTATTGCTGCTATTAGTGTTTTTGGTTTCTCACAAAAAAAGCCTTTCACGAAAAAAAAATAACTAGCAGAACACGGTCTTTCGCGGTAACGTGTTGGGCAGAAAAAGTCCTCGAAAATTCCTCGAAAAAACTTTTACGCAACAAACCGCCGTGTCCTACAGTCGTAAGGTTTATGAATGAACCAGACCACCAAATGTAAATGTATATTCGAAATCATTATAAGGTTGTGAAATTAAATAGTATTGTTTTGCATTTGCTCGGAAATAGTGGTCAATCAGGATAGTGTTCACGTTTTCTTTATGCGTTTAGAGTTAAGCCTGAAGAGGAACAAATAAATACCTACCCGTAAAGGGAAGTTTGTTATAATTATCCCGAAGCCGTTAAATTTCCGTCAAACGAGATATAATATCACCCACGAATTTTGCTTTCATTTTTCAACAATTTTGAGCATTTTAGCGTGCTTTATAGCCTATAAATTATAGGCTTTAACTTCTAGCGCTTTCCGTTGTATTTTTTAAAATTTTGCATCAGAAAATTGTCTTAAAAGCGAACGAATTAGCTCACAGATATTTTTACGAAAAAACATTTCCTTATTTTACAATACCGTGTTGAATGAGCTCTAGTTTGTCCAGATTTGCATTAAAATGGCAGAATAATGATGTTTTCGATAACATCTGTAGCATGAAAACTGGAAACGAAATATACCCTTCGGGGAAAATAAAGTTCTTCTTGCTTTCCCAAATTTTTTGTTCTATAAAACAAAAAAGCGAGAAACGCGTTATTGTACGTCATACTGTATGAACGTTGCTGAAAGGCGTTTTGAGTCCCAGGTCGAATTTTTAACTCTGAGTTTGACAAAAAGTTGCCCGCAAGAATGTACGTAAGTAATGAGCAGTTCGTGAATGCAGGGGTTAAAGATTGTTCAACCATCTATTATCCAGTGACTCCTGAGACGGTACATAAAGACAATAATGATGATGATGATGCGTTTTCTACAGTGTCCGACGCAACTGATTTTTTCACACCAATGGGTGGAATTTCATTGGCTGAAAGGAATTAAAGTTAAATAAACGTTGCGTCAGGAGTCAGTATTCTTTAAGAATAAGTTAATAACTAAGAACCATATACACCACCTACCTACGTAAGTTAACAAAACTATTGGAAAAAAATGGTGTTAACTTACGTGCATTTTGTTAACTTACGTGAATTTTGTTACTTGACGTGGGTAGGGCGTAGGCGGAAGTGCGGAAAAACTTTTGAAAAACTGTTAACTTACGTGAATTTAGGCTTTTTGTCAAAAATTGAAAAAACTGTTAACTTACGTGAATTTAGGGCTTATTTTCTAGATTTTGTTCAAATTTCAAAATAAAATTCGACGATTTCCAATATTTTTGATATCAAAGATATCATATTCTACCATAAAAATGAAGAAAACACTTAAAAATTGAGATAAATAGAGATTTTTGAAATTGTGGATCAGTCGTTTCAGCGGTATAGCTTATGCATAGCATTCCAAGGCAGGTATCCGAAATAAAAGCGTGAAAAGACATGATTTTATAGAATTTTTTTTGTGTCAAAAATAAATGAATTTGTCTTAGATCTTTCCGGAACTTCGATGCAAATTTCACCAAAAATCTTTTTTTTTCTTTTTTGCTTTGAAAATTACCAACAACACCTTCCAAAGTACATCATGGTGTCCCACGTACGTACGTGAATAAACAAAACACCTGGGAAAAAGGTGTTAACTTACATGAAATTTGTTAACTTACGTGAATTTTGTTAACTCACATGGGTAATGCGTAGGCGAAAATGTTGTCGCGAGCAGACTGTTAACTTACATGCATTTTGTTAACTTACGTGAATTTTGTTAACTTACGTGGTATTAACTTACGTAGGTAGGTGGTGTATACGTTTATCGGTGTTAATTTATAGCGGTAATTGGGCATTATTTTTAATTTGAACAATTATGTTTGAATTCACGTGACTTTGGCGTTATGTATGCCTAATATTGAAGTAAATGTTTACTTCTTTAATGTATGTAACTTTTAATCAGTGAAACTTCGACATTAGTCGGAAGTCGACATTCCCAGGTTTCGACAGATGATGAAAATGAAGAAGTAGATACGGTCGAGTCCATCGTGATGAACAAATCTCGGACGTTTTTAGTTGTAGAGAACGAACAACTTGACAAAGCACTCGCCGAAGTTGCTCAATCACGTTTGACTGTTTGAATTTTTTGCACTATTGTTTGATCTTTATCCAAATGCAATACTTGAATACAATTAATAAGAATTATTTCGTAATGTGAAAACGTGACATTTATAGAGTTTTAGTCATCATCGTTAGAAAAACTTATAGCAAGGAATAACGGAACAGAAAAAACAGGTCCAACCTCACATTCATGTATTTTAACAGCATCTGACTTCAGTTTGTTATGCCATAATTAAGTGGCTTACGATATTTTAAATGCCTTATCGCAAAGTTTTATTATTTCTCTTTTCAATACTCAAATGATATTGAGACTCTCAATTTGAGAATGTTATTTACTCTTGAATTTCAGTAGTAATAATAAAACCAGTTTGAACCAAAAAAAAAGCTTCAATGCATAAAAATAAGATGAAAATAGTATTGCGTAATTACTTAGATCTAGACCAAAAACCCTGAATTACTTTATCTCACCAAGAACCCCTAAATTAGGTTATCTTACCAGATAAACAAAATTTTCTAAGCGTTTCGGCCTACCCACTATCATGTTATCTCACCAAAGTTGGGTTATATTACCGTTTTTTCAGCGTTTATAAAGGTGAGATTGGGTGGTGTAATACTTATTTATTAATTGAACTAACAAAACACTATAAATACCCTTTAATATAATATCTGAGAGAGAAAAAGCAAGCACTTTTATTATAGAATTATAGAATAATTACAACTTTAGTCTCAAAATGGCATATGGCTGAATTTTGTAGCGCATATAATTATTACTGGATATATCAATTAGTGTATCAGTTGAAATTGGAAAATAATGAGCAAAGAGTAAATACGAAATTTCGTACGGTGCCTGGTAACTACACAGGGTGCCTGTTAACTGCGCAGGGCGTGAGCGGAAAAGTAAAAATATTTTTTGTGAAAAAAAAACCGCCTGATATGAGCATGAGCGGGCCAAGCCGCCTGATAACTGGGAGCCCGATATCACCATACCCGGTGTATTAGCTTTTTAACCAACATATTCTTCGATGAATATAAATTTTCGTTCATAAATTCGGCTCGAAAAGTATCATTGGACGAAAATCCGGCACCGAAAATGAGACAAAAACTTTTGATATTAAAACAAAAATAAGTTACCACCTAACTAGTTTATTAATCAATGAAAAATATTTAAATAACCTGAACAGTACCAAACAGTGATAACAAGTGAACTAACCACAAAATGGGGGATTTTTAAGCCAAAATTTCTGAGTTTCAATCTAAACTAGAACCAAACCAATTAAAAATCAAATCAGAAAAAAATGTTTTATCAAAGGGTAATACCTTCCGTAAATCAACAACCAGTTGAGCTATCGTGAAATAATAAAGCCTTTATTTCAACCCTATACTAACTTCTATACTAACTCCTATCTTTTTCGAGTTATTCTTCTTATTGTAAACCTCATTTTAAAATATCTCAAAAAATTGAAAATTTATGATGACAAAACCAATTGATCGAATAATATCTTTATCTGAAACAATAATTATTGGTCATTTCCAAAATTGAATAACTTATTTTATAATAAGATAATTGAAATTCGAAAAAAAAAATTCATGAAAATAAAAATTGAAACCAAAAATTTCAAAAACCGTTATATAAAAAAATTTCAAAATACGTTATATAAAAAAAATTTCAAAATATACTTAATGACAAAAAATTTCAAAAAATTCTAAATAAAAATTCTAAATAGTTTAAATTTCCTTATAAATTGAAAACAATTGAAAAAAATCAAAATAATTGAAAAATATTCAAAAAACAATTTTGATTTTCAAAAATAATTTTAGTGAAAAAAATGTTAATTCTTCTCCGCTGAAAATTCTATGTAATTTTTAATTTGTTACCTAAACCTAGAACAAAATCCTCAAAACTAGTTGTTTTCCTGGTAAGTGAGGGCACGGTAGACCATCTCAGTATTATAGGGGCACGTTTCATCCTTCTCATTGACCCAACGGTCACATTTGTCTTCTTGTAAGCTACAGATTTTGACGGAACAGGTCACTTTCATATCCATTGTTGACTTTCCAGAACCAACAATAAAACTTGTGAATTTGAAGCGTGATTTTTCGGAAACGCGTTTGTCCTCTTGAAGCTGCTCGGTACCGAATATCGTCGAATAGCAGTTATCTTTAATTAGCTCGAGCATCACAGAGCCAGATTCTCCAACAGTACATTCATCAATGAAATAATCTGCAATGCTTAGAATAGAGTTCAAACATCGTAAATTATTTATGCTCTCACAGCATAACGGTCATAAGGCACCATTTTGGGGCATAACGAGCTTTTATTTTGTCATCAAGAATGATTTGTTCGTGAAGATGTGACTTAAAAACTAACTTTAAAGGGTCGTTGATGACCCTATTTTTCTTAAAAATAGCAGTCCGAAACTAAGCCATTAATTAACTTCAAACTTTGCCTGTCTGTTCAAAAGTGTTCACCAATTATATTATATAATATAATACAATTTTTAACCCAATTTTAACCCTATTTATGTTAACACGTGATTATTATCACCCCAAAATTAGATTTAAAAATTTTCTGTTATAGTTGGGTAAATGCAGGAAAGTGTGCTTAACTCAACTAGTTTACAAAAAATGTACATGTTTGTTTTTACATGTTTGTTTGTATGTTTCCAATCAGGGGCGGCAAATTAATAGGACGCTTTAGCGTGAGGTGACATACATGATTTTTTGAGATTTTGACAATTAAATTATTTTTTTAGTTCGAACTTGTTATTATTTTTATCTGAAACTTTTTTACAACTAGTGTAGACCAATTAAGTTGATATTAACTGTGTATTCTGATGATAAAAATTTTGCAGCAAAAAATTAGCGAGCAAAACACCAAAAATATTTTCAAAATATTAATTATATTTTATGGAATAAAAATCCCCTAATTTCTAGATTTTTAGTTTTTATCAACAGAAACCTACTAGATTATGTAAACAAAGGGCATAGTAACACGTTTTCAACATCAATCTCCGTCGACATAGGTTGGACGAAAAATAATGAAAACGCGTTAGTTATCTCAGGCCACTCAAAATTTCAGAAAAAAAACAGAATTCAAATTATTGCTTTTAAGATCATCAACGTCCTTAAATTTACTAAAACTGAAAATTCTATAAATTCTGAACTAAAAAGCTCAAAAATAAAATACAGTCTCTAATATCATAAGGGGAGCTCCCATAACGGACGGTTGTCCCATGACGGACGCTTTTTAGTCAAAAAGTGATAACCCCATAACGGACGCTCTTTTTATTAAGTATTTCGGAGGAAGCGAATTCCATTAGGGATACTTTTTTTCAAATCGGTTTATTATTTATAATTGAAACAATGTAAATTGTTGTGTTCTAATTTGCAAAAATATTCGTTTTTAAAATGAGCCATTGTAACATATGTCCCAAAAAATACAGAATACAAAAGTGTGACATACATCATTGAATATTGCAAAAAATTAAAATTGTAAGTGGTAATAAGGTATTTTAATACAAATCTTTCCACAATTAACCTCATGAGGGACGGTGATTCCTCGATTCGTGAACTGAAAACGTCCCTAATAGGAAAGGAATTAAAATAAATTGAAAAAGATTGTGTTATTTGCAATTAAAGCAGACTCCACGATTTTAAACTCTGACTAACAACTTCTTTAACCGTCCAATCGACTTCAACGTACACTGGGTCTCCAATAAACAAGTCAGTTGTTTCTACCGGTTTAGTAAATTCTGGATCAGTGTAAACGTTGATTTCGAACCCATTGGTTAAATCGCCAAACTCGATAGCTTCTCCGTCCGCGGAAACTGCATTAACTTCATACGTCGTACTACTGATTTTCACTTGTTGCTTATAAGCACACTCGAATAGAACGGAAGCAGCTTTTTTTTGGGTGAAAATGTTTTATCTCGTACAAAGACTATATACAGATGATATGCCGTTAACCGTCCAGCCCTTAACCGTCCGGAACCGGGTTAACAGTACACTTTGGTCTATTTTTTAACATGCTAACGTCTACACGGTGCGTCGGTTATCGTCCAGTTTAACCCTCCGTTTTTTAGTAAATTATTTTGAATATTTTTTCTTCGTTCAATAAAAGTTCATTTAAATTGTCATATACGCCACCTGTGCAGTTATGTTTCCACCAAAATTTAAAAAAAAGACGGAAATATAACTGCACCGTCGGGAACATAAGTGCAAAGTGTGTAGGCGTCTTGTATGGAATTTGTAAGTGCGGAAACATAATTGCACCTACGGGGACTGTTCTAGAATGGTTCAAATTTCTAAGCGCAAAAATGCGCGTCTGAGCTTCTAAACAGAAAAATAAGAGATAAAATGCCAAAAAAAAAGAATAACTTTTCATATCATTTATCGGTGCGACGAAAAGGTCATTATTGATTATGTGACGACATGCCCAAAGCTTCAAAGCATAGGCTATTTTCAAAGCCTAATAGTTTCAAAATAAACTGTTGCAATAAAATTTCCCAGCTACTTGTTCAAAGGTTTTAGGGCAATCTTTTGGCACTTTTGAAAATCGAAAAAAGTGGCCCTTACTTTGAGGCCCCCTGTAACACAAATTACATTTTTTGCATGTTTATCACTTGTACACGAAATAAAAAGAAAACTAAGAATTTTTAATGAAAAAAATATTAATGGCGAAAAGATATTTCGGGCGGAAACATAACTGCTCAGTGTGTGGGCGGATTAACTGGAAATTTTTTCTCGAAAAATAGAAACATAACTGCACCGACGGAGCAGAGCGAAAACATTACTGTCGGTAACAACTGCACAGGTGGTGTATCATAAAGATAACATTGTTTTTTCTATGGTAAATTGAGTCAAACAGTATGAAAAAATAAAAACAAATGTTGATTTGTTAAGAAATCGACTTTATCATCCGTAATAGTCATAGAAAAGAATCACGCGTTATAGACTATAACTTTTATAACCTTTATCTTGGTAATTTGACTCTATTTTCTATTATTTTGGTTCATTTTGGAGAAAGTTTTCCACCTACGTATTTTCCATTATCTTGGAATGAACCGTTATTTTGGTTCATTTTCTCCAAAAAATTCGCTTACGCATTTTTCATACGATTTTTTTTTGTGCAAAATTAGAGTACTTGAAATCCCTAAGATTCCGTAACCTATAAGATTCCGTAACCTAAACAAAACACGTTTAATCTTGGTTCAATTTAGCCCTAAACTTTCCCAAGATCAAGGTACATCTGGTGTATAAAAACGGCTATTTTTCGTTAATCGTTAACATGTCTCTAACTTCTTGTCTTAACCAGGGATCGAAAAAACGTGTGATTTTGGCCGAAATGCAATCACACTCACAAAATTAAAACGAGCATAAATTAAAACAAACGCAAAACTTAAACAAGCAAAATTAAAACACGCAAAATTAAAACATGCATAAAAGCTAAAAATTGCATAATATTTTATAATAAATACTCATTTTATGTTATAACATCATTTAAGAATTATCACCTTCACTATCGGATTCGTCATGTGAATTTTACGTCCTTTGATGATAACCGGCGCTCTATTAACTGACACGCGGAATCCAAATACAACATACTCATCATCGCCTATTTCGCGCGTTTCCATGCTCATTCCACATGCACCGAGGTCACAAGAAGTTCGCCATCTGCTAGAACTCCAGTTCAGGCTCGTTAGATCATTATTGAAAGGAACGGGCGACTCGTTGTCCGTTATGCCGAAAAGGGTTGAAGAAAAGTCGAGATTAATTTTGTCATATTGACAGTCCAAATTAAAACAAGATGTCGCGTCTTTCTTCGCCACACATTTTCCGTCAGTGAGCTCCCAGCATTCGGGACATGTTTTGGATTCGGGACCCTCCAGAACTTCCTCTGAAAGAAAATATGTCTTTCAAAAGTCAAACTTTGTTTGCATTTTGTCCTTATTAAACAGGCACAAAACGCATCTCTCGAACGCCCGTTCTATACTGTTATAAAATCGAAATTTTTTATGTGAGGTTTGCTCATTGATAGCAGAAAAGTTTAACGTGACAGGAATTCAATACGTGTGTGGTTATAATAATTAATAGTATTAGTCTACAACGGCTTGAAGAAACTGGTTATGAATTTTCTACGATCTGGCAGTCTAGGTTACACATTTTTGAATGTTTTAAAAAAGAATCCGGGTAAGTTCGACACGGCGTTTATTTTTTAATTTGGTCATTTTTTCATTTTATTTCATTCCGGTCACTAGAAAAAAAAATCAAAACCAGATAAACTGGAAATCGAAAAATTAAATAAACGTCGTGTCGAACTTACCCGGATTATTTTTAAAAATATATAAACATGTCATTCTGGAGTACCGAAAGGCTTCGGAGCGTCCAGGAGCACCGTGGGTAGGTAGTTTGAACTTTGGGGGAAACAAATCGCCCATTTTTACATTGATTCAACATAAATTTGAGCGATAGTACCGTGTTACTGTTTTTAGTAATTTTTATTATTTTGAAGGCAATTTTTCCACATCGACAAGGTCATCAAAACTATTTTTTCACATCGAGTGTGAACGACAAACTAAAAGTCTAGGTTTTATTTCATAATCAGAATTCTCCTGTGTTTTTATAAAAGGAATACCTGATGAAATTTGGACTTAATATTCTCAATAAAAAAGTGACACATATTGTCATTCTAATTTGAATCAGGGGTCAGCAGAACCTATCCAGTTGAAACCAGCCAATCAGCGCCGCCTCTTATCTTACCGCTTAAGCAATCATAGCCCGCCTCACCGCTTTGCATTTTCTTCAAATTGAGCTAGCCCACTCACACTAGATGTGGTGGGGGAAATGAGAATATTTTATCCAAATTTTATCAGGTATCCCTTTTATCAATAATTTATTTGTTAACAAATTTAACCTAACGTAAGAGATGTACATTAAGTCAGACAATTTGGAAATGTACAGTCATTACTCTCAATAAGTACGCATTCAAAACGGACGCTTTTTTGTTAGAAATGTCGCAAAAACAGCCGAAAATGGACAAATTACTACAATTCACTTCAATAAGGACGCTATGTTTGAGAATCAAAAACGTCCGGATTTAGAGTAAAGACTATATTATAGATTACTTACGGCAATTTTCCTCGAGACATTCCATTGACTCTGACCCTTCTCCCTCGCATTGTCCCTGGACGGTACATGATCTTGTGCGCGTTTTATGACCTTTTCCGCAAGTGGCCGAACAAGGGCTATAGGAACTCCAATCGCTCCAAACGGCCGCTTAATTTTCAAAATTGAGGCCATTTTGTGAAAGAATAAAAAAAAAGAATGCGTTGAGGTGTCTGAAACTAACGCCAACGAAATTTCGAAGAGTGCCTGAATACCCCAAAAAATATTTCGTCATTTTCTGGCCCGCATAAAACTTCCTAACACGCTATGAGAAAAAAAAGAAAAATTCGCAGAGGGTTGTAATATGCAAAAGTGCTCAAAACGCCGCGGCGTCTAAGTTTACTCAACAGGAAAACGTTACTTTGTTACAAGGTAGCGTAGAAAAATAATTTAGGAGGGGTCAGTCATGTTGTTTACAAATAGTACCTTCCGGGAAAAGGCTATAAAACACGGTCCACACTTAAGATTACAATACTTTATTATTGTGCTATGACTCATAGCCTATGAGGTCAAAGTTTCTGCTATAACTTGGTTGTATTTCCAAAGTCATAAGTATCAACGCCGATCGCCCCCGTGCACTTGAATTTGTGAAAAAGGTGAAATTGAACTGTCCATCAATTGAACAGTGTTGGCCGGTACTGATTTTGTGTTGGTGGTCAAATGTTCTTATAATCTGGGTGCTCAAAAATGTGTAAACTTTTAACTGTTTGATTTCTAGGACAACAAATATTCAGAAATAACTGAATAAATGGCAAAATCATCTATTTTCCTAACCTTGACATTTAATGAACCGGACATGGTATCGCAAAAAGTTTACACATTTTTGAGCTCAACAATGTGTTTCACAATATACCGAAAAAACTATATCAATAGCACCAACATTGTTCAATTGATGGATGACAATTCAAAAAAAAAAATTCAACATAAAAATTCATGAATCTAATCAAATTTTGCAACCAAATTACGTTTAACTATGTCTTGGAAGATTGTAGATTACCATCATCAACAAATTAGACATTTTTGTACGGAATTTTTAAATGTCCAAATTTCTAGAATTTGATGTTAAAATACACTTGACCTTGAATGAATTTACTTGATAACAATAGCTTAACCTTAATAGAACATCAAATATGTGACAAAAATGCACTTTACTGGTTTTCGGCTTCAGTTCGTACACAACATGACTGACCCCTTCTTAAAATAGTTTTGGGCGTAAAATTGAAAAACAAGAATGATTGTTATATTTATTTTTCAATTTGAGCAAGTTTTAGGAAGAAAAAATACCAATTACTCATATTTTCCTAGACAAAATCGTAAAAAACGACTTGCCGACATTTCCGACAAGTTTAATATATGTATAGACAAGTTTAATACATGTATAGATTTCCGATTCGTAATTGAAATTCGGATTTTTTCATGTGAGAGCAAAACAAAAATATTTTGAACATCTGAATTACGATATTTTTGCAAATTAGACAAGCTATACTATTAAGATTTAGCTTTTTTTTTCCAAAATTTTTGATTTGCCCAATTCTTTTATATCTACTGTAGGAACGCGCTTTTTAGGGAAAAATACCCGTATTATAGCTTCTAGCTGTAACTTACGGCAATTTTGCTCAAGACATGCCATTGAATCTATAACTTCTCCATTACATTGTCCCTTTACGGTGCATGATCTTGTGCGCATTTTCTGGCCTTCACCGCAAGTGGCCGAACAAAGGCTATATGAACTCCAATTGCTCCAGGCGGCTAGATATTCGATATTAAGGCACTTTTTGATATAATCAAAAATCGCATAAACCAGACTACCCCAATTTTTTTGCGAGGGTTTTCCAACAAAATAGTCGAGTCTTATGCTGGCTGTGTTATTAGCAAGAACGTTTGTCCGGGAAAATTTGTTCCAGGAAAAGAGCGTTCTTGAGACCGGTCCTGCAAGTTTTTCATTCGCAGGAAAAAAATATTCAGAAAAATACCAGCTATAAATTTGAGGGATACGTTATCAGCTATAAGTTTTAAAGTTATCGGTATAAAAATTTATATTAATAACAAAGTGACCATAAGATGTACACCGTCAAGTATATTATCTAATTTTTCCCGCGCTTTTCGATAATTAGAAAATTTCCAGTAATCTTACCTGAGTAATCGATGTACATTTCAGCAATCTGAGCAAATGTTTCCTGATGGAACACCAACTTGAATTGTTTACCGCTAATCGGGACCGTAATGTCTTCTTCGAAAATCATATTCGCCGAGGCGGTCAAGAAGTTTAAAGTTGGCGGAGCTAGTATGAGGTCCTTTGGCGTACATGAAGTCTTCTTTCCATCTACATAAAGGCACACGTCTTTGTATNTCTGTAGGAACGAGCTTTTTAGGGAAAAATACCCGTATTATAGCTGCTAGCTGTAACTTACGGCAATTTTGCTCAAGACATGCCATTGAATCTAAAACTTCTCCATTACATTGTCCCGTTACGGTGCATGATCTTGTGCGCATTTTCTGGCCTTCACCGCAAGTGGCCGAACAAGCGGTATATGAACTCCAATTGCTCCAGGCGGCTAGATATTCAAAATTAAGGCACTTTTTTGATATAATCAAAGATCGCGTAAACTAGACTACCCCAATCTTTTTGCGAGGGTGTTCCAACAAAATAGTCGAGTCTTATGCTGGCTGTGTTATTAGCAGGAACTTTTGTCCAAGAATATTTGTTCCAGAAAAAGAGCGTTCTTAAGACCGGTCCTGCAAGTTTTTCATTTCGCCGGAAAAAAATGTTCCGAAAAATACCAGCAGTAAGTTCGAGGGATAAGTTATCAGCTATGAGTTTAAAAGTTATCGGTATAAAAATTTATATTAATAACAAAGGACCATAAGATGTACACCGTCAAGTCTATTATCTAATTTTTCCGCGCTTTTCGATTATTAGAAAACTTCCAGTATTCTTACCTGAGTAATCGATGTACAATTCAGCAATCTGAGCAAATGTTTCCTGATGGAACATCAACTTGAATTGTTTACCGCTAATCGGGACCGTAATGTCTTCTTCGAAAATCATATTCGCCGAGGCGGTCAAGAAGTTCAAAGTTGGCGGAGCTAGTATGAGGTCCTTTGGCGTACATGAAGTCTTTTTTCCATCTACATAAAGGCACACGTCTTTGTATCTCTCTAAGCATATTGCTTTAACATCTGCTGCACAATCTCGGCGGGTGAACATTCGAACATCATTAACGGTCATCGACTGGTTAAAATCAATTTGGACACCTCGTTTCCCCATTATACTTGAAATATAATGCTCATCCATTTTGCCCCATTTGCCATCATAGATTTTACGAATGGTGTTAGCTGGAGTAAACAAGTCACCAATTACAGTTGTTGTTGCTATTTCAGCCTCTCCATGAAATACTCTAGCATCGGCTGAAAATTTGTAATTACAGTAGGTTTCTATGTCTGAAGGCATCACGAAAGTTAGGCACTAATTTCTATGGACTGTCAAAACCGTAAACAAAAGTATGTTTATTAGGCAATACCTGAAAAACGAGAAACTTGAAAACCGAGAAAGCTGAAAACGGAAAAAATTCTTGAAATTGTCTGTATGATTTTTTTTTGTTAAACTCTCCTATTAGGCCTGCACGAGTGAAAATCGCCATTCCTCAGGGATAAAAAAATAAGGACTAGAATTTATGACTTATTTGGTATGTAACTCAAGGCAAATTTGCTCAAGACATTCCATTGACTCTGAACCTTCTCTATAGGCTATAACTTCTTTTTCCCCGGCGTTTCGATAATAAGGAATTTCCACTAATCTTACCTGAGTAATCGATGTACAATTCAGCAATTTGAGCATATGTTTCCTGATTAAACAGCAACTTGAATTGTTGTCCGGTAATCGGGACAGTAATACCTTCTTCCAAAATCATGTTCGCCGAGCCGGTCAAGAAGTTCAACGTTGGCGGAGGTATTCCGAGGTCCTCTGGCGTGCATGAGGTCTTCTGTCCATTAGGGTGCCCATGGAGAAATTCACCTTTTTCAAAACTTGCCCAAATGCATAATTTATGTGGACCTACCAACAGATAGTCATCAATCCACTAATCAAAAAACTTCATATAGCCACCCACGATTTTCAATCCTAGGCACCGAAAAAGTGACTTTTATGTCGCACAGCGAATTTTCTAGAATACTGGGAAATGGCCCATTTGCAAGTCACATCGAAATGTCTTATTTTTTGTTAAAATTTTTGTTTTCACAAAAGCAACAAAATACACATTTCGGATTTTTAATATTATTTTTTGTGCTTCTAAAGTCGCAGACCACTGGGCACCCTACTGTCCATCCACATAAAGGCATACGTTTTTGTACCTCTCTAAGCACACTTGTTCATCAGCTCCTGAACAATCCCGGCGGGTGAACATTCGAACATCATTAACCCTCATCGACTGCTTAAAATCAATTTGGACCCCTCTTTGGGTACCTGCCTCATATGCACTTGAAATATAATGCCCATCCCTTGTACCCCATTTGCCATCGAAGATTTTATCAATGCTGGTAGTAGGATGGTATATGTCGCCAATAAGAGTTGTTGTTGCTAATTCAGCCTCTCCATGGAATACTTTGGCACTGCCTGTTTTAGTGGTAGTTGTTGTTGTAGTTGTAGTGGTCGTTGTAGTAGTAGTTGTAGTGGTAGTTGTAGTGGTAGCTGAAGTGGAAGAAATAGTGAGCTGAGGTTTGGCTACGTAAAACGTAGCTGATANTGACACCATTCAATTCGTTATTTTTTTTTCTTTCTTTTATATATATATGTTGAGTAGAAATTATGACGTTAAAATTTTACTCGTAATCCCTTATACTTGGAATACTCATTTTATATTGAGCGGGCTCGAAATATGCTAAAAACTCTTTTTTTTTATTTTTGTGTCGCCCGCTGCTGCGCTGAGTTTGAGTGCGGACTGCGGGTTAGGTTGGGTTGCTCCCCAAACAGTGTTATTCACATTTTGTCATTTCGTAGTCATACTACTGGTAGCTCACCAAACGAGAGTTATTTAAAAAGAACCATAATTTACTAACTTTTGTACACATTCATTCTCCAACTTGCACCACACATTTGAGTTGAATCGCCGCTACAAGCCAAATTACATTCGCTGCTTGCCCGAAGTTTATCAGCCGCCGGCTTCGTATTTCCACAAAAACACTGGAACATATACTGGGTTCCGGTATATAAGTAATCCTTGCAAGCTTCTCGGCAATTCTCGGTTGTCATATCTCTGCTGGTTTTAAAATTGATAAAATGGGGCAGTAAACGATCTTCGGAATCCTCATAGCAATTATTGTCCAGTTCATCTGCTGAACAGACATCAGTCAAACAATTGTTACTGGTTCCACGAGACCAGTACTGCATACGAGATGAGATAAAAGACCAAATAAAAAGCAAGGCACCATTTTTTTAATACACCGGGTGCGCAGTTATCGGGCGTCCAGTTATCGGGTACCCTGCGCTGTTATCGGGCACCCTGCGCATTGCTTTTGAATATATATCTGTATAAATGACCACATTTCTCGCTCGTGCTGTTATCGGGCGGGTTTTTTTGCATATTTTTACCTTATTCTGCTTCCGCCCTGAGCAGTTATCGGGCGCCCGATTAAGGCTTTTTTGTCGCAAAACCCGCCCGATAACTGCGCACCCGGTGTATAAAAAGTGACGTAATTAAGCTTACAAAGTTTGTAATCCAAATCAAGAATTTTGATGATTATGTTATTGTATAGGTTTCATTCTGACAGGTCCAACAGGCTCGGAAAAGTGCACTTAAACTAATAGACGACATAGCCAGCCGATAAAGCAGGCTACATAGACTACGCTTCACCAACTTGATTACAAAATAATTAATTGCGTAGTATACGAAAAAATCAATATTAACAATTGGAATTCTAGGAAAAGAGCCAGCCTACTTTTCAGGGCCTACTTTTCAGCGTCCTGCGTATGCCCGATATTATTTCTCAGGAAATGAGCGTTTCAACTAAAGTAATTTCTCACGAAAGAACGACGTCAGTGTTAGAGAAAAAAAATTAGCCATAACCACCAAATTATTTGTTTCAAAAAAAAAGTGTTTTGGCCATTCGACGTAAAATGAAAACGTTAATTGTAGTGGGTAAACCGGTTGAGGTATAACCCTTATGGGCCGCGATTTTTTCGATTTGATAAAGTAACCCTTATGGGCCACAATTTTTCAGTTTATACATATTTGAATTTTTTTCCAGCTTCGTATCTCATTTTAGTAATTTTTTTGTCAGATGTAATTTTGCTTGAAAATGAAAGAAGCAAGTTTCAATATTTTTCTTCTCACAAACAAATCTAGAAATTCCAAAAATGCTATTTTTTCTTACCACTTCTCTATCCAACTTCTTTACTGGCATAATAAATAGTAATTTACTATTTTCATAAGATTACGTGTGTAATTCTATAATTTATTTGTTAGCCAATTTAATCCAATTATACTGAAATGTCGAAAAACTCGTTTCCAAGCAAAAAAAAAAACAATAAAATTTGTTAATGTGTGTTTTCTTTTCTCAAAAAGGGCAATGTAACCCTTATGGGCCGGTGATCCCTTATGGGCCGCCTTTTTGGAGCCCTTAAGGTGGCCATAAGGGACTGGTGACTGTAAGTAAAAAAAATAACACAATTTTCCCTTTTTTCTGGGAAGCAGAGTACTTGGAACAAAATTTAAATTTAAGGATGGGTATATAGCATTGTTTACAAACTTTACTTCACGGGAAAACGTTATAAAAGCTATTTCAAGCCATTATTTTTACTAATTTGTTTTGCAGGCTTATGTAGTAATATTGAAAGTATTGCGTGAGAACATGTTCGACACCATAACCACCCACGTAGCGCCACCACGTGGGCGTGAAGTTGAAGAAAAATCATATTTCAGACTCCTACTCCTTTCACAGTTTACACGCGATTGATTTCGTNATTTAGCCCATATCCTTTATCTCTTAGAAAGACCTTTCGGACGAAAAATATAATAATAAATACAAAAAAAAATAAAAATACAGTTTGTGATGTTGTTTTGTGAAATCATGAATGTTGGATTGAAAAAGAAAATGAAAACAAACAAAAAACAAATCAAGCGATATCGAAAAAAATATCTAGAAATTTCTGACTGAAATTACGATTTTCTTATTGGGGAATTCAGCTGGTGGTGTAACCCCGTTAAAGATTTGAAAAATAAAAATAGTTTTTTTAATGCGTAAAATTCAAAAAAAAATATAATCGAAAAAAGCTGCCAGTTAACGGATACATGCGTGGGCGTTTTTACTGGAAAACTTTTGACCAAAAAACTGCCGGTTAACGGCAAATAGCGTAGGCGCGTTCGGTTAACGGGGGTTCGGTTAACGGCGCACCCTGTGTACTTCATAATTGTAGTAGAACCTTAACAAATTCATAAAACAAATAAAACTATTACTAAAATCTAGTTTTCTAGTTTTCGATTTTTATTTGTAAATAACTCTATAGACCCATCCTTAATTAACTGTTACAACTGTAAAACAGTTTCTACTAGAAACTTTCTAGCCCTTATTATTAATTAGTTAAACCCGGTTAGACATATCCCACAGATAGGTACACGCCAAGTCTTTATGCTTAATATGTCTATTACACCTAATTTGGGCTAAAAACTTGGTTTTAGCACTTATTTTAATTTAACTTTTGTTCCAGATACTATGCTTCTCTTTTTCTGTGATGAGGAAAATTACTAACTGCGAGAAAACGATAAATATTTATTGAGAGTATTTTTGGGGTTCATTTTCAACAGTTGAAAATGAACCCAAAAAATACACTCAATGGATATTTATCGTTTTCTAAGAATAACCTTATGTCTTAGTCGCCGCCTGGCGATATACTATGCCGGTGTAGGCGCATGAGTGAAAATATGACGTAATTGTTCAATAAAAACGGTAAGGATTCACGCGTCATCTTATTTAATTTTCAATCTTTTTTGTTATAGCAATTGAAATAGACTTAACAAATGGGTATATCATAAATCATATATAAAATGACTTTTGAAATTTGAGGGGAAAATCTAAAAAAAAAAAATCTAAAAAATCTAATAAAATTTTTTCGATATTTTCTAGGCGTAAAAATAAAAATAAAATTGAACCAGTATAAAGTTTAATAATATTTATTAAAGTTTAATACGTATAAACCTGCTTGGCTGTGACCACTAAATAAAATGATTAGTCCGGGAGAAATCTTCATTTCCGACTTTACTGAGAAACCAATAAACTGACCTGCTCTTATTCAGACATGTTATTTTATATTCCGAAGATGGGCTTGCGGCGCCGATTAAAAACGACAATGTATATAAAATTACAACGTTTTTAGAAATGCTTGGGCATAAATCCGACTTATTGTTGTTAGCATAATTCAGGAGCAAACAGTATTTGGAAAAGGGTTTACTGACGTACGGCGGGTGATGATTATTTGAAACCCAAATGTTTATAACCCAATGTTTGTTATGAACGTCTACGGAATAATACCAAACAACTAGATTGCAGAATTTTTTCCCCTAAAATTGGATCCGAGTAATTTCACTCCGGCTTATGTTATACACAGGGTGTGCAGTTATCTTGCGAACTTGGTCCTCGAAAATTTGCAAGATAAGCGTTTTTTCGTAAGCGTTAACTGCCCAATGCGTAGGCGGAAACGCTCAAAACCCCGAAAATACATGATTTTGCAAAATAACAGCACGGTCGTATTTTTCTAGAACTTTTCGCGAGATAAGAGCACGAGCGGGGAAGTGCGAAATACGAAAGTGTTATTATCTAATGAGAGACCGGCCTGATAAACTCACGAGCAAGAAATTTTTAGATCCGATTACATTACTCATCATACATCTCAATAAAAGTGATGAAAACGAATATTTTTTTAGTAAACGGATAATGCGTCATTTCATGATTTATGAACAAAATAGTAACTTAATTTTATTGAAAATATTTTTCGCAAGATAACTGCTCAGTGCGTGGATGGAAGTTCCGAAAAAACTTTTTCTGAAAAGTCGCAAGATAAGCGTACGAGCGGCAATTTTCGCAAGATAACTGCGCACACTGTGTACTCTATTTTTTCAATTTTCGGTTCACACAAACTAAAAATTGTTGAAATATAACGGGACAGGTGGTTACTGAAAATAAACAACGTAATTAATGTGTAGTGACGCTTCGTTATGCTGCATAACTTATGCAGTAAAACAGTGTATATTTCTTTTTTTACATTATTTTGGTAATATATGGTATATAGTCCCCCACCCAAACAGGTAACGATTTCGTTCTGCAAAATTTGTAACCTATTTGGGTAGTCGTTACCTATTTGGGTAGTTGGGTTTTCCTAGCCTAAAAATGGTCATCTTCATGTTGCTTGTACATAGCAGTATCTTGTATGTATCGAGAACGAAAAACCCATTTTAGTGTTAAAGAATAAAAATCGGCCGACGTGGTGAAGTAGAAGAGGTTTTGATCGGCATTTTGATTTTTTTTTTCAATTTTTTTTAAACGAATGTTTAAGGGTCGAGACATTGATAGCAAAATTTCCGCGGAGACGGACGTTTCGGGTACATTGAAAGATAAAAACAATCTGACCGTTTCGGGAACATGGTTTGTATTGTGTTTAAATTAATAACCGGTAAACATCAATAGCTTGCTGGAATGACGAAATATCCATATACAATTTCGCATGACCCCAACATTGTGGTTAGTTCACTAATTATCACCGTTTGGAACTGTTCAAGTTATTGAAATATTTTACATTGACTTATATACCACTAAGGTGATTACTTATTTTTGTTTTAATATCAAAAGTGTTCATTTCATTTTCGATGCCAGGGTTTTTCATCCCATTATACTTTCCGGGCAGAATTTTTTGAACGAAAACTTCCATTTACCGAAGAATATGTTGGTTGAAAAAACTACGGGAATAAGTTCATGGCCCATTAATGTGCATGGGCAATAATGCTAAAATTCCCGACCCTTATTTGGAGCAATAATATTTTTTTTTTGAAAATAAGGACCCTTATTTGGCGATTCCCTGTATACGAAAACTAATAAGGGCATTTCCAACACAAAAAAATGACCAAAAAGTTGGGTCTGAAATGTATTAAGATAAGCTACTCTTGGTTAGATAACGTCTGGTAAGAAAACCTGTTAGGCGGTGTATATAACGTCATAGGTAACGCCATTTAAGTTTTTGAGTTCGAGAGGACAGTTCAGGACAGCTCATATTTTTTTTATTGCCTAACCCTGTTTCAAGCCAGCGCATTTTAACTCCCAAGGGTCACAATAATGTAATCTGTAAGGGGCACTTTGTCCAAATTTGGACTAGACGGCTTTGTGACCATGTTAAGACGAAAAAATACCAATTCCGTTTTATGTCAAATATGTTTTTCTCATGCAATTTAACTAGACCCGTGTTTCAGCGATTTTCGATTAAGTCCGGTTTACTATCATTTTAGTCCATTTAGGGGCTTTAGTCTACATTTGGACTAAGTGACCCCTGGGAGTTAATTTTTGAGCTCGAGAGGGCAGTTCCGAAAATCTCATAATTGATTAAAAGTCGGCACGAGGGATTGGAGTGGAACTTTTACCACGAAATAATAATTTGATTAAAAATTTAAAAATTAATTTAAAAAAAAATGTTTTTGATGTGAAAAGAAGAGTGATTCGATTTTGTTGTAAAAGTTCGGCCTAATTTGACTGCCTACTACTATATCTTCTGTCTTTAAAATACCGTATTTCGCAATGAGAAATTGAATGCAAAATATTTTTGATGCTTACTTCCCGTTACGAAATACCCCCATTTAAAATCGGGAACAAAGTTATTGTGTACAATAATAAACGAAACTTCCAACTTTAACGTTGGAAATATTAAGCAAAATAAGAAGGTAATGAGTTATTACTAATAACTTATTAGTAATAATAACTTATTACTAATGACAATTACTTATTGCTGGGTACTTGGATCTCTTGGTCGTCCAAACGGTTAATAAAAAATATTCTATTTTAACTCCGAAGGAACACGGGTGGGAATATAACATGTAGGTGTCACATCGTGCATATATGCACGAAATCTCGTAATGGGCTTTTTAAGCGGCGTAAATTAGCGGAAATAATGGGGTAATAATAAATTCGGGGGTATTCGAGCATAAGGAATCCAAAAGAGGCCATTAGAATTTTGTCAGACCTATCCATCAATCTACAGGAAGATTTCAATAGAGTCCCTTTGAAGGAAAACAAACTCATTTTTCAAGAATTTTTTCTTTCAGGATATTTTAGTTTTTTTTTCATTTATGTAGATAAAGAATCAGACGCCGAAACTGACAAAAAAATTGTCAATCGTTGACTTAGTTTTTGCGTGAGAATTATTTCCGTGAATTGGCTATTTATTGTCAGTTCGGCCAGGTGGGTTATGCCACAGCGTCGGCTGAGTAGAATTAACTTGGACAGAAAACCAGCCATAGTAAAGCTAGAATCTCGAAAATCTCGTAATTAATGAAAACTGACCTTCATATGAAAATGGGCAAACCTTATTTGGCAACTCGTGTCAAAAACAGGATTGATGTCGAGTTCTCCGACTGCAATTGATGTGAAGTAAATTGAGCCGCTGTTTCAAACATGGAATTACTCGAATCCAGTTTGGAAAAATATTTACAATCCGAAACTGTTTGGGATTATTGCCTACAGGTTTTTTAACAAATATTGGCTTTTATTTCCGATTACCGTAATTACGGAGCTCCGAAACGTCTGGGTTGTTTTTGATTTTCAAAAATTTCACATTTGTTTTCATGAAAGATAGTAATGAGAAGTTTCGCCGCTATGTTGGAAAATTAATTGCCAGATTGGTCCACAGTACACACCAGATTTACCTTTATCTTGTGTACCTTTATCTTGGTAATTTGAGTTTATTTTCCATTATCTTGGTTCATTTTGGCGAAAGTTTTCTACGTACGTATTTTTCATTATCTTGGATTTTACCGTTATCTTGGTTCATTTTTCCAAAAAAATTTGCCGAGCATTTTTGTTGCATTTGTTTTGCAAAACTAGTCCTTGAAAGCCAGAAGATTTCGTAACCTATGCAAATATTGATAATTGAATGCGGAGAAACATATCGGCCAAATCTTTCGGATACCGCTCGGCTTACATAGCTGTATGAATGTCCGGAAAGACTGTCATATATCTCTATTATTTTCTGTTTTTCAGATAAAGTTAAATGATATTTTGAAGCCGGCATTTTGGAGCATTTTCAAGAAAAAAAATGATCAAGATGCTCAGAAGTGAAGAAGCACATAATCTAGAAACGTACATAAGTCTTCTAGACTTACAAATAAATGAGTTTTTGTAAAATCTTGATTTGCTCCATTAATAACTCGTATTGCGAAATATTTTCGAGTTACATAATCTCTATTTTCGCTTATCTTGGAATTTTAAAAACAAAAACACGTATTTCGTAATACTTTCGAGTTACGTAATCCCTATTGTCCATTATCTTTGGATCGGCTACGTAATTTCAACCATACTCTCACACAATGTACCGTTTTGTTGGTATTATGACCCTATTTTCCGTTATCTTGGTTCAATTGAGCCCAAAACTTTCCCAAGATAAAGGTACATCTGGTATAAAATTAACACTTTTTTTTCAATTTTTTTTTTCGCCAACTTCAAACTAACCTTAACATTTAAATTGCAAAAAAATTTGTAACAAATATATTTTGGTATCAAAATTTATATTCATGAAAAACAATGTATTGCACCTTTAAATAATGTCTTATTTATTGTTATTATTTCAATGTGTTATTTTGGTGCGGGACTGTACCCATTCGCAATAGTTTCAACTTGAGAACGAGAACTTTGATCTTATTTTTTATTTGTTTCATCAATTTGTTTAGGTCTGTGTGCACAACGCTACTGACCCGTCCCTAATATCGAAAGTCCCTGAGACTTGAGATTTGAAAACAAAACAAAAAATTGTTTCTGTCTAAAGAATACTAATAAAGCAATTTAAAAAAGCTTTCTGTCTAAAGAAAATCATTATGGGCTCTTATGAAAGCTAATTTTTATTTTGCATGATGTTAGGTCAAAAGTTAGTAGGTGTAACAAAAATAGTGGTCTATGCTAATTTCTTATATTCAAAAGCTTTTCAATAAGAAAAAAAAACTTATCTATTAATCATAGTAAAGTTATGAGGGGAAGCTAGGGATTGACACATTTATTGCAATGAATTGCATCTTAATGCATTCCCGCTAGATCCTGTTCAGAAAGGGGTTTGGTAAACGGCGGTTAACCGCAATCTCTCATCTGATTTGTCATCACCGCCTAAATACTTTCTCTTCTTAATAATGTTGAATCATTTTTATTCAGAATAAAGTCATTACCCAAAGACATACTTGAGAGCATCAAAGATTCATAAAAGCGTTTTAAAGATTTTTGAACATGTTTCGAAAACGACTTATATCGTCCGTTTCGCAGCGATTAAATACAATTGACACTGCATCTACAAAAGCGATATATATTCAAGGCTGGTATACCCGGGGTGCCTAATTTGGGTCGCTCTCCTTTTAGGATATATTATTAATGAAATAGCACATTTTTAAAAGCAGTAAATTTGAGACAGAGGTAGTAGTTTTCATACTAATTTCAGACGTTTGCAATACTTTGGATTTTCATGGTCGCGAGGAGCTCGAAAATGAACTGCGACGAATCCGATTGGAAACGACCAATAAAAACGGAGAAGAAACAACACCGGCCACTGGTCCTATCAAGTCAATGATTTAATATTATCGAATTGAATTAATCTTTAGAATTGAAGCCAACTGGAGCAAAAATTTTTTTGTTGTTTTTTGTTAAAATTGTGCGCCAGAAAACACAAGAATAAAATGAAAGTCACGATTGAAAATCATCTATAAGCCGTGTGGAACGCAATTACGGATAAGTTTTGTTCATAATGCGGTGCCATTTGTTGGGTTTGGATTTTTGGTTCAGGGTTAGAAATGTCAAGATACAAATTTCCCACATTGCTCACGTGATTAAGAAAGTCAAAAGTCAGTTACGCTCGTGGAAAAATATCAAATCAAAAAAATTGTGTTGCCAGAGGGCATTTTTTAGCCCGAAACTGTATCGCCTCTATTTTTTAACGTCTTCGACTCCCAAGGGCTATTAAATACAAACTTCAAATAACTTCATTTTGTCCGTGCCCTGAACTTTACAGCTGGCTACAGCACTTAGCAAAGCACCGGGGAAAAAGGTGTTAATTTCCAGGAATTTTGTTAAGTTCTGGGAATTTTGTTAACTTTAGCAAACAGTGCGTAGGCGGAAATGCCGAAAATCATTTGGAAAACTGTTAAGTTTAAGGAATTTAGGCTTTTTTTCAAAACAGACAAAACTGTTAAGTTCCGGAAAAATAGGCTTTTCTCTGGACTTACTTAGAATTTCCGAAAAAAACTCAATAATTTACACTCTTTTTGCTATGAATGATATCATCATTCATCATGACAGAGAAAAATGAAAAAATGACACAAAAAGACTTTTGTCAATTGAGAGAAAAATCCTATCTAAAATTGTTAATTTGATTGGGTATTGTTAAGTCCGGGAATATTGTTAAGTTTAGTAGACATTGCGTGGGCGTAAAAATTGACACGAAATGACTGTTAAGGGGGTAAATTTTGCTCAAATTCTCGACAAAAAATGTCGACGAAAATCTATCATAAAATTTGAATGGCTAACACTATCAATTAATTTTTTTTTGCATAATTAAATTCAAACAATTTTCTGGTCGATGAGTGCTCAAATTGTGCCCAGATAAATCCGTACACACCGGATATCCGAAATGGAAAAAAATGACCTTTAGTGTTATAACTTTTCCTACGTATATCTNGTAGTGTTGTCGAGTAATATAGATGATATAAACAGAGCTTTAAAATACAAATTGCTTTGTCACAAAAAAATAGTCAATTACCCTCCATGATACTGAAAGTATGGCTAATTTCTTTAGTACATTAAACGGTCATGGTTTCTAGATTTTTGGCTTATTTTTTAGACGTACGGACCTGGGAAGGTCACTTTAAGTCCGAACGGATATCCAAGTTCAATACCATGCTCAGAACAGTTTTTTGACAAGTCGCATATGGCACACCCTTAAGTTTAGTAGACATTGCGTGGGCGTAAAAGTTGACACGAGATGACTGTTAAGTTCCGGTCAATTTGTTAAGTTTAGGGGCGTTAATTTCCGTAGACAGGCGGGGTATAGACTGTCAAAGTAAAAAATGTCCTCAGACCCAACAATTCAAGAAGATAGTTCAAAGTCTAACCCTCAAACCGGATAATCTTGTTATGATCTTAGTTGGCGACTATATTGATTCGACTATTGGAATGGCGTTTCATATTTCAATACTTGCTGCCGCGGGACTTGGGAATACGGTGTCAGATTTAGCGGGTATATTTTTTGGCGGTTATGTTGAGTTAGTCGCAGACCGGATGGGCCTTCCACAACCACGCATGACCCCTGAAGAAGCCGACAGTCTTCAAGTCTTGGATCTGCAAAGTACCAATATACAGTCTTCACGGCACCGTCTGAATCGGTCTCTTTTCTTTTGTGGCGAAAGGTTGATCCGCCGAAATTTTCCCCTTTTGAGCAATGTGATTGACCAGAATTTGAGAAATTTCGGCGGATTACCCTTTCGCCACAAAAGAAAAGAGACCGATTCAGACGGTGCCGTCTTCACTCCTAATAGTGAAGCTTTTATTCTCGAAAGTGTCGTCACTTTTGGTACTTATTGTCATTAAGTGTCAACTTTTGGGAATTTTTGAGACACTTAAGGCACAACGCCTCCGTATTTCGAGTAAATTATTGAAATGAAGACTTTTAAAGTACAACAAGTATTTTTTAAGTTGATAAACTAACCAAACAAGCTATAAATAACTAGACGTTATGAGACGGACTTCCGAAGATTCTATTTTTGTGTTGTACTTTTTAAATCCAAAAAAACATTCCACCAAACTCAAGAAATAACGATTAATTTATAAATTTAACGTAAAAAATTATATCATAATTTCAGTCGTTTCTGATATCGGTCATACAGTTATTTATACTCTTTAACATCATAACATTGTAGATCATCAATCTAAGCACGTGTTGCGAAAAATGGCGGTCAAGCATTTGGTATAGTTATTGGATGTTTACTCGGAATGTTTCCTTTGCTTTTCATGGACACCTCGAAATATAATCATCACATCAAAACTGCCGAACAGTAAACGCTCGTATTCTATCACAAAAAAAAATTGGTCAGAATAAATTATTTAAAAAATTTCTTTATCGCGTTATGGTTTTATAAGAATCGGCACAGCCTGTAAAGGCGAATAGCCAAAATGGCGAAAAAGTCGCTAACGTTGATTTTTTCTTAAAACTTCTATATTATAACAATTTCAGCGAAAGTAAACAGTTCATATTTTTTTCCGTCATAAACGGTTTAAGGTTCTGCGAGTTGAATATGAATCCAAACGTGTCAATAACTGTAGCTTAACCGGTTCTTTGTTGATGAAAAGGGAACTGTCAAAGTGTTCGTTTTTTTCAAGCCGTTTTTTACCGTTGATAATTGCGGCGTATTTCAAAAGTTTTTTTTTTCTTTTTTTTTTCAATGACGAACACTTTGTGTTCGCAACACAAAGTGAGCGCAAATTAAATTGGTCAAATTTTTGATCAAAGGTGCCGACTGAAATGTCATGTGACTAGGCGTAATTATTCATAATTTTAATTTTATTTTACATTTTTTTTACTTTTTTTACAGAAATGAAGAGCTCGTAATGAGCTGATGACAGAAATCTATTTTTTTTTTCAAAATAGATTGGTTTCACAAGGGAGGAATATGTGCTGCTGCGGCATAGTGCTCAAGCCAGTTTGAGCAAGCTTCGTTGAAGTCGTCTGCAAGACCCATTTTGTAGGAAGACAAGAAAATCTGAGCCGATTCGTTTTCAGGAAGTGTACCAATATAGTAGCTGTAATATCCGAAAATGTGAAGCATCGCTCGATGCTTCAAAAGCAAGGATTTTTTTTTCGATATTCTTTGCGCTCGCCATTTTGGAATACAATTAACTCGTCGCTTTTGTCTTTGACCCATCGGTGTAGAGAATCTGCAAGTGAAACCAGCAAATTTTTTCCTTTGCCCAGGTACCTGTTCAAGCTGGCATTTAGGCTTTCATAGGTATTGTTTATGAATTATTTAAGCCAGGTTGTTTTAAGGTACGTCATGATTTCGACAAATTTTTGGTGTTGATTTGGTGTCAAAATATTCGCTGCTTGAACTTCTCCGGCGTCCAGGAAATTCATTACATGCTGGTATGTCGGTTGGAAATTGAGGTCCAAGTACAGGGCGCCTTTAAGAGTTTGAACCATTGTGCGTAGAAATTGGAGAGTTGACTTGTCGTTTAAGTCAAAGCCGTCTTTTTTGAGTTTTTTGTTCCAATTGTCCATTATGTGGAAAATGCACGTGATGGAAAGGGATCCAAGGACTTCCAAAGCAGCAACCAAAGCCGCAAATTCATTGTCCATTGTTAGAATTTGAGGCACAAACGGACGGTGGACTTCAAGGTTAAATTGGAGGCAAATATGTTCCCATAAGTATTTGAAAATTTTTTTATCGTTATTATGCTCTATCCGTAAAAAACTTTCCGGAAACTCAACATGAGCTCAAAAATATTAAATTGACGAACACTTTGTGTTGGTACCTCAAAGTGTGCGCTGCGCACACTCTGTAGTCGAAACACAAAGTGTTCGTCACTCATTTTTTTGTCATAATGACGAACAGTTCGTATAGACTAGATGAAAAACACAACGCCATTTTACACAAATATATTTTATTACAAAAACTTACAGTTATACTATTTCCTCGGGAAACTTATCGCTTTATATTTATATGCCGGTAGTCCAAGGCAATCTGCGTCTACGGTTGAGATGTTCTCATAACAGGCGTCGTCATCTTTAATACAAAGTTTCAGCTTGCAGACGACTGTTGTTTTCATTTTTTCTAAATTCCAAATGTTTCCTTCGCCAATCGCAAACGCCGTATATCGAAATTTTGACGAACTCGCAACTAATTTGTCTTTTTGAAGTTGGGTGACATGGAGCAATTCGGAATAACAATTATTTTTTATCAGACTTATTTGTTCATCATCATTAAAATCCACTACAAAGGGGGTTCATTTGGTAAAGTGAAATATTAACTCCCAGGAAAAATAAATACGGTTTACTTCGGTAAGTTTCTGCTACTCTGAATTTGAAGGAGAGCCAAACGGCACATACTTTTGGCAAAGTTTTTTTACTTCGTTATGATTAAAACGTATACACAATGTATAACTTATTCCTACATAAAACCCGAGTTTATGGTCATTTTGTAGTTCCCGATTCCCCACATCCATTTACTTTGGGTAAGTAGTACAAATTTGAACCCCAAGCTGAACATTCGTCAATATAAAACTGTACCATATTCCTAATGCTCGAAACTTTCCAAGTTACATCAGCAAAAACCGGGGATCCAACGAAGATGTTTTCATTTGAAACTTTTTGTGGTTTTAACATTTTTTTCAAAGCTGTTTTTTTTTCGAAAAAACTCTTTAATTTTGAAGTGTTTTTACTAGTTAAAACCACCTTTTTCAGTTTGTGCCTCATCACTATATAGATCGAGTGAAAATCCGTCTGTGAGGCTTCCGAAGGCTTTCGTAGTTTCTCCCTCAGCTTTAACAGATCTGACCAAAAACGCATTGCTCGAAATGTCAATTTCTGCCGAATAATGACATGTAAAACTCACATCGGAACTCACAGGCGCCGTGTAAACGCTTGTTTCACCTAATTTGAAATCTTCGTGTTCCTTCCGTATAAAAACGGTAAATACCAAGTTACTAAAGCATTGATTTACTAGCCAGCTATCTATCGGTTTAAAATGTTAAAAAGAGGCAAATTCTAAAGATTCGAAATCATAAAAAAACAATGAAAATGGTACCTTTCCGACTTGATAGTCTTTTTCGAGACTGACATTCCACAAAGTCCAAGTTCGCAGCTCATTTTCCATTCGTCTACATCTTTATCAAAAACAAGTTCCTCATTTGCAAATGTTTCGTCCGTTTCCTCATCAATACCAAATAAATCTGAGTTAAACGAAATTTCCATGCGATCGTGTTCACATGTCAGTTTGGCGCATGTTTTTTCGGGGTTGAGATTGCAACGACCAACTGCGGGATCCCAAAGCCAGCAGTCCGAGGCGCACGGGTTAGTTGATCCCCCATTTTCCATACATTTGGTTTCAACCCAGGTATACCCATCGTCGCAGACTACAAGACATGAAATTTGAAATATCGACCAAAAATATTTTGTGGTATGTTAACAAATTGGTTGGGGAATGATCTAAGTCAAAAAATAATGGTTTCTGTCTTTTTTTTAAATAGAACAACATGTTTTTTCCAAAAAAAAACTTTGTTCTGATCTTTTCTGGTTAAGGATTTATTTTTGGGAAAATTTGTTGTTTTGTTTTTTATTTGAGATTGTACCGATCAGGACCTCCAAATTATTTTTTTTTTGATATTTTTTAATTATCAACAACACGCCCGATTCTATTAAAGGATACGTAAACTACCGGTATAATATGGGAATAAAACCTGGTAATGTTTTCCAGTGACGAATACTGTGTTTGGTAAGTAATGGAAATTCAAATTTTTCCGCTTGTGGCGCTAGACAACAATCTGTGTTTCTGATAACAAGTTGTTCTTCATTTTGATCCGTAAAGTTTGGCCAATCTCGCGATGCCTATTTAGGGTTTTTAAAGTGATGGACCTCAGGGGTTGAAAGCGTCTGGGGCATTTTGCGTTGTAAGTTAGAAAAAAATTAGTGCGTTTGCTAATTTTAGCAATCCTAGAAGGACCTTAAAATAGGTATTCAATAAATGTGTCTTTTAAAGATAAGGGCACACTGAAACGTTTTTATCTTAAATTATACTAAAAATGTTTGTATTGTGACTACAGGGGGTAGGCGATTTCTGGAACACCCCATTCCGGAACAGTTATCGAAAAAAAGTCAAATTCCCGAACGCTTTGTATTTCAAAAAAGATTCGAAGTCCCATTCTAGAACGAAAAAGTCCAATTCCGGACCGGTTTTTGGGCTAAACGTCCAATTTCGGAACAAAAGGGGACTTTGACTCAAAATCGCAAAGCGTTCCGGAATTGGCCTACCCTCTGAATATGTTAGCTGTTTGCCCCTTTTTTCTGAATGTTGAAAAATCAGAAACCGCGATTAACCGTTAATAGTTCCGGTTTAGCAACCCTATGCCTGTCCAGTTGTGATAATTGAATAATACTGCTCAAGCATATAATCAGCCGCTTCCAACTCCCAGTCGACCTTCGGGAGAATCCCAGCGCCAGTCAGATCCCGAATATATCCAAATGTGTATAATAGTTCACTCCCGTGCCCAAGTCCACAGCAAGAGGGTCTCTGTAGAATTAAATCGAAGGCGGCTTCGGTATCATAGGTTAAAACGGAAACTCTTTTGCCAGCTTTTGCATATAGAGAAGCTTCATTTCGAATCGGAACCGAAAAACTGAGGTCTCCAAAAATATGGGTACCAACATGATATTTCTTAAAACGAGTTTTATTCACACCTGTCGGAAAAAAATCTGTTCAAGCTTTCAGAAAAGATGTAAGGGATTTGTGGATACACAAGTATTGGTTTCTCGTTATACGAAAATTTTTAAAAATAAGTGTTGACATTATTTTTAAAATATCAATAATCTGATCTACATCCTTTGAGTCGAGGTACCCCTTGACAACATTTATGTTATGGTATTATTTGAAGTCATACCGGTTGAGTTTCATGAAAATTGGCCGAGCGTTTTTAGTATACTAGTATATATTTTAGGATGATATGTTTCCTTTCAGGGCTCGACACAATTGGCTCGCTTTGGCTCGCTCAGAGCCAAAAATTGCAATTTGGCTCGGCTCGGCCAACGAAAATTTGGAGGAGGCCCGAGCCGAGCCGATTTCAATTTTATTTTAAACTGGGTGCCCTTCTTTCTCCCCTCTTTATCAATGCGGCAATTATAAAGAGAGTAGAAAGGAGCGGCATCCAAGTTCAAAATAAGAAATAATGAAAAATGTTCTTTATGTCATCTAAAAATATGCCGACACGGTATTATACCGTCGGTATACTAGAAACGCTCGGTCAATTTTCATGAAACTTAACCGGTAGTGGTCATATTCGTGTTTTTCGAATATAAGTTTGCGAAACCGTGGGACTGTATATATCATTTCAAAATATTGATATAAAATTCGCTTCCTGTTGTTTGGACAATTCGGAATTGGGTGATCCACCGGCCTCTCTATAAATATCGCCGTATTGTTTTTCAAGTTTTTGCATGTTTTCATCTGTATATCGCCCAGCATGAATAAAATATTTCAATATCTCCAGCGAGTATTTATCAGGGGGCAACAAAATGGGCAACAAGTTGCCCTCATATGAGTTCGCCGTTATATAATATGGAACATTGACAGGCGAGTCGGACAGTTTCGCGAGTTTCTCTCGCGAGTTTTCCGTCAGAAAGACGCCATCGTGTGGAATCGCGCCAAATTGCTGGCCACGATATTTTGGCGCCGCCTGTAACATAGCCTCCCATAACTCGACCGGTGAGATTGACCGCATTTGTTCGACTATCTCTCGTAAGTCCGCGACGGAACTTTCAAATATGTTAAACCAATCATACAGCCGACGTTAATTAAGGGTCAGGAGTTAAGGGGGAAAAAGTGGCACACTCTGAATGTGTCAGTTTAAAAACCGGAAACGTTACCACCTTTTTTCAAAAAGTTTAGATTTTTGACGGCCTATAATACCAAAAACGATACAAGTCAAAAAATTCAAGTTTAACATTTCCTTTCGTGGACTTCTGTTATTGTACAGGACGGCGCAAACTGGCATATATCTCGGACAAAACCGTTAACTGTTGGACTTGTTTGAAATGGTTCCCAAATGAATGCGGTCGAGGCACATCCTGATTGAGCGATTGCTGCGTGAATATACTGCGCTAAATAAAAGTCATTTTAAACAAGTTCTGCATTTTACATTTTGCTAGCTTATTATTTATTATTGAATTCAGATCATTAAATCTTTATTTCCAGATATTTTGCCAGTTTTGGCATTTTCAATGGTTTTTTGCGACTAAATATAATAACTGTTATTATATTCAGTCGCAAAAAACCATTGAAATTCCAGAACTGGCGAAATATAAGGAAGTAAATATTTAATTATCTGAATTCAATAAAGAGAAGCTTCACAAGAGAAATATTATTATTTATTGTCTATAATTTCTGGTAGCGCATAATGTAATTTACTTGGGCCGCAGAGCTTCGCTCGGGCCAAAAGCTTCACTTGGGCCGAAAGTTTCAATTCGGCTATAGGTTGGTCAGTCTGTAAAAAAAATACATGAACAAATCCACGGGTTTTCATGCAATATAGCGAGTCAACCGTTAGAGGCAAATTTCAAGAGCTAATGAACACATAAGTTTTCTAATACAACATACTTGATTCGTCACTCAACATGTGCAGTCCGACGCTGTTTGCGCCCGCAGATTGCCCAGCAATAGTGATTTTTCTTTCTGGACTTCCTAATTGTGCAGCATTTTTATGCACAAATCGAAGTGCTTCTTGCTGATCCATCAGGCCATAATTTCCGCCGATTGTTTTACCAGACTCGCCATCGAATAAATTCATAAAACCAAACATTGCTGTCGGAGTTTAAAGAAAACTATGTTAAAAAACTTAAGTTTTTATAGCCTAAATATTGAAGAGTTATTGTTTGTAATTGTTGTTTGCCGCAAAATTGGGTTATTTAGTTTTCATCCTAAAATATAGGCGAAATAAAAAAAAATATAAATAGGACAAGTTTTGGCGCTAGAGAGCATTTTATTCACCCAAAAAAACGAGTTTGACATTTTCCCTTATAACAGTGTAATATTTTACTATTATTTTACGAAGATCCCTTGTAGTGTTTTATTTTAATCTTAAACTCTAGCCTAAACGGTATTGTAGCACAACAATAATAGCACCCATTTTCGCCAGCTGAATTCCGTCAAATTGTTGTGAATTTCCGCTCGTATATCCCCCACCATGAATAAAAATCATAATTGCACTGTTTGCAGCATCATGTGGTCGATAAATATCAATGGATAAACAGTTTTCTGAAACAGCTCCGGCATCAATGAGTTCCTCCAGGGACGGCTCGTTTGGACCCTACACTTTCGGATGAGTCAGGTCGTTGATAACAAGAAATACAGACAACGTTTAGACAGTTAGCTGTCTGTAACTTCATGTTTTGCGAGCCCGCTTGCCAGTTTCGGACATTTCCCACGTGAAACCCCACAAATAACGTGGCATGACGGTTACTTTAGGGTGAGGTAATATAGATGCTAAGCCGTTTTTGGTTCGTGAGTGCACTGAGCGAATATAATTCACCAAAAAACGGCTAAGCATCTATATTACCTCACCTTGTAGTACCCAAATTCATTTGGACATTTTTCCGGTTTTGTAGAAAATCAGAATATTTAGATTCGAGAATGATTTTGTTTTCAAAATATACAGGGTGTGCGGCGAACAGACCGGTAAAAACCTGCTTGTTAACGCAAATAATATAATTCAATCTCACCATATTTCAGAATTTAAAAAAAATGACTCACCCTACTTATAATGTTTTTTTTCGAAGCAGGTTGGGCCAAATGATAAAGCGTCAAACGTAGCTGAGCTGTCATCCACAGGCGTTGGAGGGTTGAATCTTTCTACTGATGCATATGGAACTCCTAAAATTTGTGCAATTTTAAAGTTATGAACCGTAGTGAAGAAAAGACGACTTTTTCAAGTGCAGATGAGGGATGACCAAGAAAAGACATTTTTTTCGGTGAAACTCATAAAGCTTGGGTCAATAGAAAATTGATGATTTTTACAAAGTTTGCGTTAACCCTCATGCACCACTGCTACACAAATTGTGTAGTTGCGGACTTTAAATGGCTCTCATTTCTTATCCAGTGCGAAAATCCTCGGTTGGTTTTGACCAGGTAAATTAAGAGGTTAATTGCGATTTACAAAACTACCACACGTGAATTNTCGCCTCGGAAATTTTGACTTCGTCAAGTTCAGCGCGTTCCCCAAGTTCAACGGCAACAATTATGGTGCCGGAAATGCCACCATTTTATGTGGTGAACTTCCTTCTAATGAACAAAAAAAATGGTTGTGCAGTTGAATGTTTCTGGTGGTTTCCATGAGCGTTTTTATACCTCGTTATTTTTGTAAACAATGCCTGTGACCGGTCCTTAAAGGATACGTCAACTATACTATGGAAATAAAACCTGGTAATGTTTTCCAGTGACGAATACTGTGTTTGGTAAGTAATGGGAATTCAAATTTTTCCACTTGTGGCGCTAGACAACAATCTGTGTTTCTGAGAACAAGTTGTTCTTCATTTTGCTCTGTAAAGTTTGGCCAATCTCGCGATGCCTATTTAGGGTTTTTAAAGTGATGGACCTCAGGGGTTGAAAGCGTCTGGGAAATTTTGCGTTGTAAAATAGAAAAAATAACGCGTTTACTAATTTTGGCAATCATGGAAAGACCTTCAAATAGATATTCAATTAATGTATATTTTAAAGATAAGGGCACACTGAAACGTTTTCATCTGAAATTATACTAAAAAATGTTTGTACTGTGACTACAGGGGGTAGGCCAATTCTGGAACACCCAATTCCGGAAAAGTTATCGGAAAAAAGTCCAATTCCCGAACGCTTTAAAATCGCGAAGGGTTCCTGAATTGGCCTACCCTCTGAATATGTCAGATGTTTGCGCCTTTTTCTTAATGTTGAAATAATCATAAACCGCGATTAACCGTTTATAGTTCCGGTTTAGCAACCCTAGCCTGTCCAGTTGTGATAATTGAATAGTACTGCTCAAGCATATAATCAGCCGCTTCCAACTCCCAGTCGACCTCTGGGAGAATCCCAGCGCCAGTCAGATCCCGAATATATCCAAATGTGTATAATAATTCACTTCCGTGCCCGAGTCCACAGCAAGAGGGTCTCTGTAGAATTAAGTCGAAGGCGGCTTCGGTATCATAGGTTAAAACGGAAACGCTTTTGCCAGCTTTTGCATAAAGAGAAGCTTCATTTCGAATCGGAACCGAAAAACTGAGGTCTCCAAAAATATGGGTACCAACATGATATTTCTTAAAACGAGTTTTATTCAAACCTGTCGGAAAAAAAAGCTTTTCAAGTTTTCAGAAATGATCTAATAGATTTGTGGACACACAAATATTGGTTTCTCGTTATACGAAAAATTTATAAAATAAGTGTTGACATTATTTTAAAAATATCAATGCTCTGATCTACATCGTTTGAGTCGAGGTACCCCTTGACAACATTTATATTATGGTAGTTTCATGAAAATCGGCCGAACGTTTTTAGTATACCGTGTCGGCATATTTTAAAATGATATAAAGACCAATTTTCCCCTCTTTTATTTTGAACTGAGTGCCCTTCTTTCTCCGTCTTTATCAATGCGGTATTTATAAAGAGAGGAGAAAGGAGCGGCAGCCAAGTTCGAAATAAAAAAAAAGTGAAAATTGGTCTTTATATCATCTAAAAATATGGCGACACGGTATACTAGAAACGCTCGGCCAATTTTCATGAAACTCAACCGGTAGTACTCATATTCGTGTTATCGATTTTAATCTTGCGAAACCGTGGGACTGTATACGCAGGTTAAGTACTTAACTGTCCACTGGATTTTTTTCAAAACTGGACGGTTAAGCCGGTTCCGGATGGTTAAGCCGGTAGTGCGTAAGCGATTTTATTGGGGAAATAAAAAACAAAGTGGACGGTTAAGCAAAAATAGGGTGGACGGTTAAGCAAAAATTGAGTGGACGGTTAAGGAAAAATAGCCATTTTTATATAAGAACTTACTTACTGATCTACTGTAACACATGATTCTTTTCTATGACTGTTACTTCTTACTATTTTATATTTTTTACTCAATTGATCATTGAAAAAGTTTTAATATTGCTATATATCATTAATTTTTGAGAAACAAAGAGCAAATTTTCAAAATAATTTACTAAAAAACGGACGGTTAAGCCAAACTGGATGGTTAAGGGCATAGGGCGTAGGCGTTAGCTCTGAAAAAAATTAGCTAAAAAGTGGACGGTTAAGCCGGTTCCGGACGGTTAAATAATGGACGGTTAAGTACTTAACCTGTGTATATCATTTCAAAATATTGATATAAAATTCGCTTCCTGTTGTTTGGACAATTCGGAATTCGGTGATCCACCGGCCTCTCTATATATATCACCGTATTGTTTTTCAAGTTTTTGCATGTTTTCATCTGTATATCGCCCGGCATGAATAAAATATTTCAATATGTCCAGCGAGTATTTATCAGGTGGCAACAAAATGGGCAACAAGTTGCCCTCATATGAGTTCGCCGTTATATAATATGGAACATTGACAGGCGAGTCGGACAGTTTCGCGAGTTTCTCTCGCGAGTTTTCCGTCAGAAAGACGCCATCGTGTGGAATCGCGCCAAATTGTTGGCCACGATATTTGGGCGCAGCCTGCAACATAGCCTCCCATAACTCGACCGGTGAAATTGACCGCATTTGTTCGACTATCTCTCGTAAGTCCGCCACGGAACTTTCAAATATGTTCAACCAATCATACAGCCGACGTTAATTAAGGGTCGGGAGTTCAGAGAAAAAAAAGATTTTTCTTGTACAAACTGTAAAATAACGGAAAATAGTGATTACGTAACTCCTAAATTTTGCGCAATACCTGTTTTTGTACAAATTGTAACATAACGGAAAATAGTGATTATGTAACTCGTAAATTTTGCGCAATACGTGTTTTTGTACAAATTGTAACAGAACGGAAAATTGAAACAAAACGGCGTAGTGCGTGGGCGATAATGCTGGAAAATTTTGCGCAAAAAATTGTAACATAACGGGACGAACGGAAAAATTGTAACATAACGACGCACCTGGTGTACTACCAAAAACGATACAAGTCAAACAATAAAAATTGGTTCAGCATTTCCTTTCGTGAACTTCTGTTATTGTACAGGACGGCGCGAACTGGCATATATCTTGGACAAAACCGTTAACTGTTGGACTTGTTTGAAATGGTTCCCAAATGAATGCGGTCGAGGCACATCCCGATTGAGCGATTGCTGCGTGAATATACTTCGCTAAATAAAACTCATTTTGAACAAGTTCTCAAATAATCGACGGGTTTTCATGCCATATAGGGAGTAAACCGTTAGAGGCAACTTTCAAGAGCTAATGTACACATAAGTTCTGTAATACAACATACTTGATTCGTCACTCAACATGTGCAGTCCGACGCTGTTTGCGCCCGCAGATTGCCCAGCAATAGTGATTTTTCTTTCTGGGCTTCCTAATTGTGCAGCATTTTTATGCACAAATCGAAGTGCTTCTTGCTGATCCATAAGCCCATAATTTCCGCCGATTGTTTCACCAGACTCGCCATCGAATAAATTCATAAAACCAAACATAGCTTTCAGAGTTTAAAGAAAACCTTTTTAAAAAATTTAAGGAGTATTGAAGAGTTATTGTTTGTAATTTTTTTTCGCCGCAAAATTGGATTCTTTAGTTTGCATCCGAAACTTCGTCACCAGATAACTAAATTAATCGGGATCGGTCTATTTTTAGCAATTATGTAGTAAAATATAGAAAATTACATGTCATTTATAGAGCTTTCCTTTGAAAATTAATGGAAAACTCCGAGATATCCCTGTATGCGCTTCTATAACTATATTGAAACATTTCAGACATGCAATTTTCGAATAGTCACAAACTGTATAAATGCAGCTTCACCTGTTGATAACAATGGCGAAATAAACAAAAAAAAATGAAAAAGAGCACAAGTTTTGGCGCTATAGAGCAGTTGGTTCACCCAAAAAACGAGTTTGAAATTTTGTCACGGTGTATTTTACTATGATTTTACGAAGATCATTCGTAGTGTTGTTTTAAATCTTGAACTCTAGTCTAAGCGGTATTGTAACACAACAATAATAGCACCCATTTTCGCCAGCTGAATTCCGTCAAATTGTTGGGAATTGCCGCTCGTATATCCCCCACCGTGAATAAAAATCATAATTGCACTGTTTGCAGCACCATGCGGTCGATAAATATCAATGGATAAACAGTTTTCTGAAACAGCTCCGGCATCAATGAGTTCCTCCAAGGACGGCTCGTTTGGACCCTACACTTTCGGATGAGTCAGGTCGTTGATAACAAGAAATACCGACAACGTTTAGACAGTTAGTTGTCTGTTCCTTCATGTTTTGCTAGCCCGCTTGCAAGCTTCGGACATTACCAACGTGAAACCCCACAAATAACGTGGAATGCCGGTTACTAGTACCCAAATTCATTTGGGTATTTTTTCGGTTTTTGTAGGTAATCAGAATATTTAGATTCGAGAATGATTTTGTTTTAAAACTACACAGGGTGCGCTAACAGACCGTTAAAAACCTGCATGTTAACGCAAATAATTTAATTCAATCTCACCATATTTCAGAATTTAAAACAATGACTCACCCTACTTGTAATGTTTTTTTTCGAAGCAGGTTGGGCCAAATGATAAAGCGTCAAACGTAGCTGAGCTGTCATCCACAGGCGTCGGAGGGTTGAATCTTTGTACTGATGCATATGGAACTCCTTAAATTTGTGCAATTTTAAAGTTATGAAACATAGTAAAAAAAAGACGACTTTGTCCAATGCAGATCAGGAATCACCAAGAAAAGACATTTTAAACTGATAAAGCTTGGGTCAATAGAAAATTGATGACTTCTACAAAGTTTGCGTCAAACGTCCAGGGGTACTTCAGGTGGTTTTTATATCTTATCAGGTTTTTTGGAACGATTGTTTGTCGCGACATTTCGATGTATTTCGTTCGTAAATACGGGTAATCTATCTTTAAGGACTTATTTTCTTTCGATGTCCGTAAAGTGAAAAATGAAAAGAAAATGTTTGTTTTTTCACCCCCGCCCTCAATCTTCGCATCGACTAGTCGCGACTCGAAAAAAGCAAACTGACAAAAAATCTTTCCTTACGCCTTATTTTTGTTTTTCGAGTCCACCGAGTTAGAACACGGTCGATGCGAAAAACTACCCTATGAGCAGTTATCTGGCCAGTAGCAATGTAGTCGGAATTCCTGCTTGTTCAGTTATTTGGAATTTCGCGCAAATATTTTCCTGCTAACGCGCCTCAGTACTGGGCATTTATTATTTGTTATCTTTTTTAACAAAATTGTCGACCAGATAACTGCACAGGGAGTTGTAAATTTTATTTATTATAAGATTCCTGGGGACCATCAAACTCTACGTGAGTCACGTAAGCGTACGTGGATTAACATAGGCCCGATGTGTTGCGACGTTTTATCTTACTTACCTCTATATATTTCAACTTTGCTGTCACCAAATTGAATAAGTTTTCCGGTAAATACTCCGCTGGTTAAAACTAAGTCAGAATTTTCGTACGGCAATCCATCCCACCATTTTGCATCTAAAAATGTATTAATTTTTTTAATTACAACTTCATTATGAAGTTACGTAAGGCATTTGGTATCATAATTGGATATCGCGATACGTTTTCGTCCAAAAAGTTTTAAAATAACCCAATTTTTTAAAAACTTATGCTAAGATAACTGGTTAGGGGTGTGAACATTAGCCTCTGCACTCTTAAATTTGTATCATTAAGTTTTCACGGTTTTTTCCGTGAAGAAATACGCTCCCGATTTTAATGTCTACTGGTTTAGTCTCATGAAAATCGGCTGTGCGTTTCTAGTATACCGTGTCGGCATATTTTAAAATGATATTGGCCAATAGGAGCACTCCATTTCAAGCAAAAGAGGAAAATTGCTTTTTTCTAGAAACGCTCAGCCGATTTTCATGAGGCTAAACCTGTAGCTGCGTTTCCAACAGAACCATACGGCACTAATGCTTGAAACTAAAGGGCCATGTCGTGTCTAAGTATTCCAAATAGTTTATACAATCAAAACAGATTTCACCAATTCAGAACTCTTCCAAACCTTTTGGAGCGCCCTGATCAAAAAGTAAAAATAATAAAAGTCGCATCGCACAATTCTCCTGATACAAAAACTATATAACAATAACTCTAGAATAAATTTGTAATGAATATTTTTGGTGGCGGCATATTATATAGATCGTTTTTTGTGGCATACTTTTGATAATAACGAGACAACGTCAGCCTAAATATCAAAAATAATTAGACAAATGTTTGGTACACAAAATAACTAGTTCTCTTACAAGTACATTATTATTTAACAATATCAAGGTTTGTTTTTTGGTTTATTTCCATGCTGCTTGTATAAAATTAGGCCGATTAGAAAACTTGACCCATTTTACTAACAGCACGTTACTTTAGCTCATTATGATTATTATGTTTTAGATACATTTGACTCATATCATATGACTCATATGACATAAATAGTCTGGAGGATAAGTTTTTAGTTGCTTCGTAATTGATAAAGTGTCACCAAATAAGGGGTCTTCAAAGAACCGTCGGCGACAGCAAATAATCGTGTTTTTTTTTTCGAAAAATAAGTTTTTTTCCGAATAAGGTTCCGTTGCAGTGCAAATAAGGGTCAGTTCTTCGTATTTAATTAATATAGGCCATTTGTAAGGGGAAGATTTGCGCCGAATCAGGGTCGAAAAGGTGTCCTAAGGACAATATGTTCACTTCATTTATCATGATTCAACGGTTAATCATGATTCACAAAACCGACGGTTATTTGTGCTTATTTGCGTTTTATTTATTGTATTTTGTAACCATTTTGTTATTTTAAAAAACGTAAAACTTTCTTCGGTCTAATCTAAACTGTTTTTATACCTTCGTCTGCAAAAACAGAAACATGCTGTTACCTTTCGTAAAATTCTATAGTTTGATTGGGTCACCAAAAATCGATGTCAGACTATCAAAGAAACGCAATGGCGCAATGGCGCGCCGCAAAATAAATTATTTTATTGATGACATAAATATGTATTAGTCAAAGACTATGAGTCATAGTCTATGACCGTCAGACAGCCTATGACTCATAGTGCGAACATTTAAATTAGCAAAGCTTCCCTTATTTGGCCAATAAATGAGGTCATAAGGTGTCCAGATCGGCACAGAAGCGAGGTTGACCACTTGTAATTTGGACTACCTTCAGACAAAAATATGATGAATACCGGTTCAAAAGCGTAATCTACGCCCTGCAAATTAACTCAGGTACGACATTAAAGCTTATCTTTTGGAATAATTCAAAATTTCCTATAATTTTCTTAGACGCCACTGAGATAAAGTGGAAAATGAATAATGTAGACCGCCCTAAGGTCGCCTAATTTTTTTCACTAAGGTCAAGTCAGCCTTGTTGTAACATAAAATATGTTTGTTACTCCCTGTTGGCACAATTTTTTCTATAGAAATAATGTCTTTTTACAATTCTTTTTGCTCTAAAGTCAAATTACTTTTTTGAGCTTGATCCCATTTTGTAGAATTAGTGTTATTTTCTTAAATTCGTTCTACAGTAGTTTAATCAATTTCATCCTTAAAGCCAACAGTTTATAATAAATTTGTATACAATTTGTATATTAACTATACGATATACCCACTGCGCCGTTATGTTTCACCAATTATATTTCATTTTCCGTTCATTCCGTTATCTTGTTACAAATTTTTTTCGTGAAAACAACCGTTTAACACAAGACACCGGTTATTATTGTCTATATTTAGTGGAAAATGAATCCAGTCACACAAAGATAACGTATTTCTAGTTTAAAGTATACGCAAATCAAGTCATTTGATATGAGGGGTAAAGGAATAACGTGGAAAAGGCCGCAAAAATCTTAAATTATCATGTCCACAATTTTGTCGACACCTAATGAAATAGGGCATCGCGACATCTTGCTGAAACAGTTTTTCACCAGTTAGGTTAAATAATATTGTTTGGTCTAAAAGGCAAAAAGACCGAACTTGGAGAAAAACGTTTTCGCCAAGAAAGGAAGAAAATGTTTTCGAATCGAACATCTGATATATACTGTATTTTTCGTATTACTTTTCAAGCCAAATAAAATCCCGAAAAATAGACACATGTATGACAACCCATCGAAAATATGTGCATCCATGAATGTAATATTTACCCACGGCCTCTACTCACTTCATAAAACAAAGAGAATTTGATGGGAGTTAGGCCAACTGGTCTGCGTAAAATAAACGCCGCACTTTCTTCCGTATGATAGTCTGGACGACTGTTAGAGATTATAATATGAAATTAGGACTTTGTTCGGCCGTGCTTGGCCTGGCTTCGGCCAGCGTCTTCAACGAGGAGGAAGCACTTGAAAAAGCAATGGCCGCTTACGACTAGGGTTGTCAAAATGAAACGGAAACTTTTTTTTTTGAAAAATTTCAGGCCCATTCCGGGACGATTTGAGATTTTGAGTCAAAGTCTCTATTTGGGAGTGGGGTACTTTCGCGACCATTCATGGTCGCAAAAAAACCTCGTTTATGAGTATTTTCCCGACCACACTATTTGGTCGCGAATCGTTGTTCAAAAGATGGTTTCGCGACCACATGGTCGCGAAAGTGCGTTTTGAGTGAAGTTTCGCGACCACGTGGTTTTTGGGGAGGGTTTTTGGGGAGGGTTTGGCGACCATGTGGTAGCGAAACCATCTACACCGCTTGAGGGTTTATCAGGCCCCCCTTTATCAGGCCACTTTGTCCGCTCGTGCGCTTATCAGGCCACTTTTTTTCCCAAAAATTTTTCGCCAATCCCGCCCACGCACTGAGAGTTTATCAGGCCACCTGAGGGTTTATCAGGCCACTTGTGCTGTTAATTTATNATGACTAAACATGCCGCGCTGACTGCGACAAATGTTACATATTTCCGCATGGGGCATCTTTCTCGCCCAACGTTTCACTTTATTTTCAATTTATCCGCATTCGTTACTTTACCAATTACCACACACGACTCAGAAAATTTGTATATTTTTGAATAATAAACGAAAAATCCGTGAAAAAATTGTGTTTTCATATCATTGGTGACCACGGTAAAAACATTGAAAGAGATTATTTTCAAAAGAGAAATACGAATAAAAAAAAATAAATTATATATCAAAATGGCGGACAAAGTGGCAGAAAAAGTAATGATGGAAATACACCCAGTCGCAGCTATCCAACAAGCAAAGACAAATTACGAATTCGCCCGAAAATTAATAACGAAAAATACCAGACCAGCTCAACTTCAAAACATCAAAGAAGAAATACAGAAAAACACATCGCGATATGATGTTCTGACCGAAACAGCGAAAAATGGCGACACAAATGTAAAATAATTTCAATTAGATGGAAAACGGGACATATTGATGTCCGCTATCGACGCTGACTTTATTGCCAAGTACGCTGAAGAAATTCGACACGAAAAAACTTACGAAGAATTATGGAAACTAATCGAAGAAATCATTGGTACCCAAACAAAGAAACAGAAAGCGACAGAAGCCGAAAAAAGTCTTTCACAAGCAAACAGAGATTACGACACTGAAGAAAAGTTCTGTCGATTTCATAAAAGGCTAACACGGATTGCCGCAAACGCATCTGAAAAGGAAGAAATTCAAAAATTCTTACTGGATAACGCATTCAGAAAAAATTTGACGCCAAGCATGAAAACGTTTCTACATGAACACGAAAAAGCAGAGCTACCAACAAAGGAAATGGCCGAGTTTTTGGATAAAATGCAAAAATACAAGAAAACAGTGAGCCTCAACAACGTGGAAAGTTTCCAAACATTAGAAAAAATGTCCGAACTTCGAGATCAAAATACGGAATTACATCAAAAAATCGATTCTTTACAATCCGAGATGAAAAACATGATGTCCTTCTTTATACAAAGTAATAAAGAACAAACGGGTTCGAACGGATTCGACTCAAATATCAATCAGGTCAAAGTAAAACATGTTCGAACGGCGCCACAAACTCGAGATCAACCACAAGATTATAGAAATGGTAATGTCCGTCAAATGCCTTCACATTGGGAAATCAATCGATATGGCGCTCCGTTTCGTTGTCGAAAATGCGGAGTTCTGGGCCACCGAACGGAAAATTGTAGAGGGACGAATCTACAATGCAATATTTGCGGAAAAACCGGACACATAAAAGCTGCTTGTCCAAATCGTCAAACCACCCAAAACAATAACGTCCCGTCAAAAAACTTTTAAATGGTAAGATTTTGCGCTCTAAAATCTTACCAGCCCAACCAGCTGGTTTCCAATCACACGCTGACGCAATAAAACATTCAAATTCACCTCTTCTCAATGTCGCATCAAACCCGCAATCACATACTAGTACATATACTAGTACAAATAATGGCTCAAAAAACTCATCTCGCAAAAAAGAATCAATACCTGGACCTTATAATTCTCAACAACCGCCAATAGAAAAAAAGAACAAAAAAAGACTTACAAAGAAAAAAACCGAAAAAACGACAAAACATTTCAAACTTCAATATGCAAACAAAACAGAAAAAAACAGCGCCGCTCTCAACAATATACTAGTAGAAAATACTAGTACATCAGATAAATGTATGATTCAACCAAATAATCACAATTCACGGGATTCGAACATACTAGTACAACATCCTAGTATAAACGACAATAAACTGGACATCACAAATCAAACATTGGAAAAAACAACAAACCGAAACGTCAATGCAGTAAACATGAATCCACACTGTGGTCCAAAAGCAAACATTGAGATCACAATCTTTGGACAGTCATTGACCGCCTTATTGGACACAGGTAGCCAAGTCAACGCAATAAGTCAAACCAACATTCCAAATGAAATTGTCGACAAATTAGCCCCAGCACCATTCTCGATTACATCATATACAAACAACGTCATCGAGATTCTGGGAACTTTTCAAACGGATGTATCTATTGGTGCAATTCAGCTCAAGAAATGCTACTTTTACGTTACAAAAAACGATTGCAAAACCATAATTGGTACCCCAGCTATCCGAGAAAATGGCGTTAAGATTGATCTGGCAGCAAATCATATTCAAAAAGGAGAACTCTTCGAACCTCTCAAAATTGATATGGACGCTCAATTGGAAACCAATCTTTCGAATTTGTCTGAAAATCCGAAACGAAAGAAAAATCAACCAATTCAATTAGTGGTCAAAAATTCTTTCACAATACCTCCGAAGGCAGAAAAGTTCGTTGAAATGCATTCAAAATATCCAATCACGTCAACAGGTTATTTTGCAACCGATGGATTATTTGCACATAATATGCCAGATGGAATTTTGGTTGGTAAATCGGTCGCCACACTTACACCAAACCAACCGTTTTGTATAATCCGACTCTGCAATATAAATAACTCGTCAATCGATGTAAGCAATAAAAAACGTCTATTAAATATTCATGAAGTTGAAGTGCAAGAAAACGATCATAAAAACAACGATAACGCTACACTCGACAATATACTAGTAGAAAATACTAGTATAAAAAATCAAAATCTCATTGACAACAATATACTAGGAGAATGTACTAGTATGCAACCAGAAAATCACACTTGTGTGTCAAAATATGATCAAGTGCTGAAAGAAATAACAATTGGCTCTAAAAATCCAAATACAATCGAAAATGTCAAAATGTTAATAAAAAAACATTTGAATGCATTCGCAATAGACGACGAACCATTGGGAACAACCGATCAGGTTGAATACGACATCGACACGGGACAATCAGCACCAATCGCTCAACAAAGATATCGATGTCCGTACTATCAACGAGATGCGTTGAAAAAAATTATCGAAAAAAACGTTCAAAATGGTCTCATGCGCCCCTGTTCGAGCCCATACGCAGCACCAGTTCTCTTGGTAAAAAAACCTAATGGATCATGGCGTCTTGTTTGCGACTACCGAAAGCTCAACACTGTTACCATATCCGACAATTACCCGTTGCCACGTATAGACGAATTGGTGGAATGCTTAAGTACGTCAAAAGTATTTTCGGCTGCAGACTTGTATACAGGTTTTCACCAAATCAAATGCTCACCCCGGGCACAAGATAAATTGGCAATTACAACCGAATATGGGCAGTACACTTGGAATCATATGCCCATGGGTGGAAAAAACGCTCCTGCTGTCTTCCAGCGACTGATGGATAAAGTCTTTCGAACGATATCACATGACACCTTGGTAATATACCTTGACGACTTGTTGGTTCATACGAAAACGGAGGAAGATAATATCAAGCAATTGGATCGGGTTCTTGGCATTCTCACCCAAAATAATTTGAAAATACGGGCACAAAAAACGGAACTCGTCACATCTGAAGTCAAATTCTGTGGGTATATAATATCAAACGGAACAAAACGTCCGAATCCAAAGAAAGTTGAATGCGTGAAAGAATTGAGAACACCACGGTCGAAACAAGAAGCGCAACAGATTTTTGGTCTCCTCAATTATCACCGAAGCTTCATCCCAAAATTCGCACAAAAAGCAGCCGCCATTACGGAGTCATATCGACAAAATTTCAAATGGACAAACAAAGCCCAAGAGGCATTGGAACTCTTGAAAAACGAAATTTGCAATCGCGCCTTAAGTCTAAAAATTCCGTCACCACAAGAAAGCAAATTTGTCATTGAAACCGATTCGTCAAACATTGGATACGGAGCATGTCTTTATATTTGTAAGGATACTAGTATACATACTAGTATAAAATGGGAGAATCCGAACAAGTCACATGAAGATACTAGTATACATACTAGTACATTATCCGGTAACAATGGAACTGAACAAAATACTAGTTTACATACTAGTACCCACATTCATTCTCGAAGATGTTTACAACCGATCGAATACGTCTCGAAAATGTTCGACCCAGCACAGAAAAATTACGGAACAATGGAAAAGGAGCTTTTAGCCGGTCGCGAATCTTTGCGTAAATGGTCGCATTTCTTACTAGGCCGACGCTTCACATGGATAACCGACAACTCCTGTTTGGCGTGGGCGCATAAAATTCGAAGTCGGCGATTAAAAATATCTCAATGGCTTTCTGAGATAAGCGAATTTGATATCGAGGTCCAACGCAAACCATCGAAATCAATGTATATTAGTGATTGTCTATCGCGGAATTTTCCAGAATTGAATTCTTTGATCATTACAAAATCGGACCTTAAGACGCTCCAGGATAATGATGAAATACTTGCTGACGTCAGGAGATTTGCCACAAACGACAGATGGCCACGCAATTTATCAAATGAAATTCGACCGTTTTTCGAACGACGACAACAATTAATTTTTGGTAGGGCCGGCGAACTTTTGTTGAAAACTGGAGATAAGCTTCGTACAATTCCGTCACAAGCAATCAAAAACGATATCCTGCAAGCGTTTCATGATAAAAATGGTCATTTGGGCGAAAAACAAACCGTTGAGCAATTGGTGCGAAACTATTTCTGGCCGGGTCTTGCCACAGACGTTAAAACATTTATAAAAAGTTGCCATAACTGCCAAATCACCAAACCGAATTTAAAACCGAAAATTGCTCCGCTGGGTCGAAGCGAAAAACTACAAGGCCCATGGGAAATGATTGCATGGGATTTAATTGGACCCCTTCCAATCACTGATCATGGAAATCGATACGTGCTGACTGGATATGACCTGTTCAGTAAAAAAGCTTACACAAAAGCTTTACAAACCAAATCAAGTGAAGTCGTAGCTCGGTCTATTCGACAAGCACTGCTGTTCAATCCCAAAATGCCGAAGAAAATACTTACAGATAATGGTTTAGAGTTTTCGGCTGTTGGTGAATTTTGTATTCTCTACAACATAGATCACAGCACTAGTGCACCATATCATCCGGCTACAAATGGCGGTGTTGAACGTCTTAATCAAACACTTAAAAACAGATTATTTGCCGCTGGTGACGAAGATTCGTGGGATAACCGATTAGACGAAATTACGCATGCTATCAATAGTTCGGTCAATTGTGTAACGAATGTTTCGCCATTTGGAATTGAAACTGGGCACTCCGGTCATAACATACATGATATACTCGAGCATTCACCCGACACTCAAATTGACGTTCACAGACAAAATATTGAAGTTCGGCGAAAAATTGATCAGGAAATAAACAAACGCGTTCAAAAATTTGCCAATGACGACTTTGTCCCATTTCAAATTGGCGATCAAGTTCTAGCAAAAAATATGACAAAAAAGTTCCCACGATATTTGGGTCCTTATACAATTCACACCTGCCGGTCCGATGGCCTGTCATATGTTCTTGGAGACGTAAACAATTCTACAAAGTACATACGTCATGTTACTCACTTGAAAAAGTATTTTCCGCGCCTAGATGTCGACATGGGTCACGATTTGCTGGATACCGATAACGTAGAAAATCCAAATATTCAAAATATACCGGACATACTAGTAGAAAATACTAGTACAAAAAATAATTACGAACCAACATCTACCGCCGATATCGTCACACCTCAACCAGCTGCACCGACGAAAAACTGGAATTGTTTCTATTTCTTACGCAGTAATAGAAAAATATCGACCGATTTAAATTCTAACTCTAATGTTAGTCCTCAAATTACACGAAATAAAACGCCCGACCCGACAACGGAAGTAAATAGTGAAGATCCTAGTATACATACTAGTATATTAAACGAGTCGAATGAAATAACTTCTACAGCCGCTCAATCGATTTCGACGAATAAATTCACAAATAATGCGGTATCAGCAACAATAAGCGACACACAATCAACGCCTAATTTGACCTCCGAAAACTCTTCTACATCAGAAACCCAAAGTTTCCTGAACTCTTCAGATGTCAACTCAAGCGACAATATACTAGTACATTCGACTAGTATAAATACTATCATTCCGGTGTCATCTCATTGTAATCGAAAGTCAAAAATATCACACCCGACACAACAACCAATGACTTCCGGTAAAGAAGCCCTCACTCTCGAAGATCTTTCATCGCCCGAAACATCCGCATCGAACTATGAACTCTTATTGACCGAATTTGGAAAAGACGAACTTATTCGATTGGCAGATCACAACAAATTACCAAGTAGTGGTACATGTCCAGAACTTCGACAGCAAATTGACGCTCATTTCCGACGCTCGTTTCCAGACTTCAAAAGATCAAAAAATGGAATTTTGATGTTCAAAACCAATTTCAACGTACGCCGCGAAAAAACACTGGAAGATTTGACCAAACCGGAATTAATTGCTTTGATTCAACTGCACAAACTCACAAAACCGTACGGATTTTCTCTCAAACTGACCAAAAAACTTGATTTGCGCAATCACGTTAATTGCGAAATGCGTAAATTATTCCCTAATCATCCCATTTCTCAAAATGGCAGTCTTTTATTCAAACCTAATACAAGTACTCGTAAGGATTCTTAAATTTATATTTTTTTTAATTCAGAATGGGAAAAATTTTCGCTATTTTCGTTATCAGTGTTTTGTGCAACACTGTTAAAATCCGCAAAGAATTTGGAACCGCTTTCATCGATAAAGATCAACAAATCAACTTTTACATCGATCAACCGAGGGTTACAATAAATTTGATCATGCCAACACCCCGAGTTCTACTGGATGATACAAAATACACAGCTTGTAACAATAAATTCGTCGTCAATGGCCGTCCTCTTTGTAAATTCTTATTCAATGAATACGATAAATCTGTTTTCGACTTTCTCGGTTTGGATTTGCTGAAAAAACATAAAGCTATCATGACCGAAAATAAATATGGTAAAGAAGTCATAACACCAATTACAACAATGAAGAAAACCGGAAAATTAACACTGGTTTCCAATAACAAAAAAGTTCGACGCGCCGCAGCAACAAACGATACTGAAATAAATACTACACAGGATGCGCAGTTAACCGCCACCCTTCACAGCGTCCTCAACTGGCGGTTAACTGCAAAAGTGGCGGTTAAATGCGCAGTGCGTAGGCGATTTACTTGGAAAAAGTGGCGGTTAAATGCAAATAAGGGTGAAAGTGGCAAAGTGGCGGTTAACGGAAAATAACGTTTTTGACCAATGAGAATTGGACAATTTGGGGAAAATCCAAAAAGGATGAGTCATAATTTTAAATTGAAAAATTATCATGATACAAAAAATTTTAAATTAAAATATTTGAATTAAATAAATTGAAATAAAAGTTTTAAAAAAGTTTTAGTTTGAAAAATAATAAAAANTTTTGTTACATAATGTAAAACGCAACATTAACACCCATAATGTGTAGTTTTTGTTATTAATTCCGTAATGTAAAGTAATACATTAATCTTCTAAATGTGGGGTTAATTTTCGTGTCATATTTCGTAACAAAATGTATCCAAACACATTACGCAATGTTATGTTAACGCAACATTTCATTGCGTAATGTTTAGTTAAGTTCAATACAACACATTTAATGTAATTTGTAGTTTCATAAGTACACATTTCATTGCATAATTTAAAATTTTTTTTTTCATTAGATTATTTTGC
>SCLG01000155.1:0-11747 GCA_004367875.1 Oikopleura albicans
GTGGTTTCGGTAAGTAACTTTTCAACTTCAGTAGTTGCCAGAAATTGAGGATCCGTATTTATAATTCCGTTTGCATAAGACAAGGGGTATGTCCCTGCAGTTGATCCAGTATTGGTGCCCGAATCTGGATACTTAATCATTTTATTATCGAGATGGCTAGTGTCAATTTTCGGTGAAAAAAATCCATGCTATTTTAATTGCTACGTCTTCATAGCGAAAGAAACGCTTATACTTAAAATTATCAAATGATTTGAAAGGCAGAAATTTTGTGCAAAAAGTTGAAATCAACTAAGCTTTGTCTAACCTTTGCATTATCTTTTGCTTTNTTTCCCCAACGCCCAACGCTCCCAACGCGTTAGAAAGAAAATTTCTCCAACGCGTTGGTTGAGGCGTTGGACGTTGACCAACGTACCCCAACGCCCAACGTTTCCAACACTGTACCACCGTATATGTACATATACGAATTTCTTGGTCTACTGGAATTGGCCTACAATGCTATCTTAAATATTCACTCGTGCGCTGGCAGGAAAGAGCGCGCAAAATACTTCTTTTTCCTTTCTTAGCGTTTATAATTTAACGAAACTTATTTTACTCAACTAGAAAACGTAACTTTTGATTAAGACGTCTTGTCGAAAAAAATTAAATAGTTTTGAACGTAAAATTAAAAAAAAACAAAAATTATGGTATTATTTTTTTTAATTTGAGCAATTCTAAAAAAAATATTTAGCTGTTTTACGTCACTATATCGTAATTTTGACTGCATTCCCGATACTTCCAAAGCGTCTAACATTGATATTTAGATTCGTAATTTATTTTTTTTAAATAATATACTTACGAAGACTCAAATAAAGTAGGGTATTTATATAATATTTATTTACATAGTCATAATGAACAGATAAGAAACTTATTCAAAGATAGACTTCTTTTTGAATTCGCCAAGCTCGCCCCAAGTTTCCTCTATAAAAGAAACATTTAGATTTTAACTAAAAATGCCCATAAAAACTTTAGCATGTTTCTGATTAATTATTTGCTGATAATCACTTTTGCGAGTCAATTTTGGCCAAAAGACATACTATAGGGAGTAGATTTGTCGCATGATGAGCAATTTCATCACAGTACATTTGTTTCACAATTTGTACATATTTCAATTGTTAAGCCCGAGGGAAACCCATGTCGACAACTATCACCGTTTAAAAAATGACACAACAATTAATCGAAGTAGATAAAAAACAATGTGAATTATAAACTTAATATCAAAATCCATTGATAAATAAAAATTCAATTTAAGACCAAATGGCGTCCATTTTGTCCGCCATATCACGGGTTCTTTCGAAAACGGTTACATATCGTCCTGATTTTAAAACGCGAAAAAAAAATTTTAATTATATTTAAAAAAAAGGAAGTCGCCTTTCGGTGATTTGTCGTTCGGGGATTGGCCGAGCGCGCTAAAAAAAGACGAATGACAGGCCACCTAGGCCTCAGACGCGCTGTTAAGCAACGTTACCAAAAAGTGGTAACATTATTTTTTTTTTCGCGTTTGAAAATCACTGCGGTACACAAATGTTTACGTCAATTAAAACAAACGGGATTTTTTAACACTGTTATTGCGGAACTATTAACACACACTTTTAATAAACGTCTATACAGTAAGGACCATACAATATGGTCTACTGTTCGATCTCTACTGTAAAAACAATTATGAAGTGCTGATAACAAATGGGTGTTTCAAAATATTTTATCCTTTATCTTTTGTGTTACATGTTAAATTTTTTTTTTAGCACATGTGTTAGCTAATAGTAGATATTTTGTTGCAAAAAAGTTAGAACAAAAAGCCCATACTTACACAGGTATACTTAAATGAATCCTGTCTCACCTTGGCCTTTATGAGTCCAGTGACAGTTATAAACATTTCATTGTTTGAATTTGTCAATATCTGATAAAAAAAACTATTGAAAGCTCGATTTTTATTGATAAATACATGTGTGAGTTCTAGTCCGCGAGCAGATTAAAAATTATCTGGACCCATAAGAGCCAATGTGAGCCAATCGGTAAACGTGTCTTACCAGTCTCCTTTTCAAGTTGAACCCAATACCCCGAGTTTGGATCGCGGAACCATTTTGATTTAATGTGAGCGGGCTTAGTTTTAATAGTCGGCAACGGTTTGCGAATTTGATTAGTGGGCTTTTTGGTAAATTTGATGGTGGCCAGAAGACCTTTGGATAACATTTTCATCTTCATCATTTTTCTTTGTAAATGGCCACGAAATACGGACTGAAATTGGTTATTATTTATTATTTTTTTTACCGTCAGGAAGGTATTTGGGCGAAATTACATGAATCGTTTTAAGGGTAGTACGGTCAATTTGTTTACAAATGAACATCATTTTTTTATTTGACCGTGTTGTATGCGTATAATTCACTTCAAGTTAACCTTAAATGTATCATGAATGACTTCAAGTACAAAAACTTTATTTCCGCCAAAAAATTCTAGAAATTTTGACCATTTCAAAATATGAAAATATTAGGTGAAATACGAAATCGTTCACATTAGTGGNAATTTTTTTTTGTAATTTCCCACATTTAAACGATAAAAGCGTAACGTACCTACAACACTTCTGGCTACTATAATTGGCCTCAGTTCATCTAAACTTCTTCCATCTGGCCGCGTATTTTCCTCCAAGAAGGAACGTAAATGATCTTCTGGGCACAGGTCCGATATCTGCTTGCTCAACTGTTCAACTGATATCATTCTGAGAAACCAAAACACAAAAAAATAATGTTATTTTCCTTAGCAATAATGTGGCTAACACGTCGCGTATCCGTGGTCGGAATATGTAACCTCCAATTACAGTTGGTGTGGTAACGAGGTCTTCATAAAAAAAAGCGTAAAAAGACATGATTTCAAAGATTTTTCCCAAAAAACATACTTCAAAAAAAAATTGACTTGACCTTAGTGCAAGAAAAAAATGACTTGACCTTAGTGCAAAAAAGATGACTTGACCTTATAGCGGTCACCTTTTGTGACCTTATAACCAGACCCGCCTGTAGACTTCTGCCCCATCTCGACTAGCAGCAAAATAAACGTTATTGACAACAGAAAGGTAAATGCGAGATTGTATTGCAAACTGACAGAAAGAACCGGTCTGACATGTAACTTAGCTAATATTAAAGGCTTAAAATACATAAATTTCCGTTTTCGACATTGAAGAAACTATTTTTTTATTTCGGCTTTCATTTTTCGGCGTTGAATGGCTTCTTTCGTTTTCTCCTCCGCCTAAAATATCATTGATGTTTTTTTTTTTGGAAAATATTTTAGGTAAAAGGCTGCCAGCGGGAAAGTCAGGGTTTGCGAAAAATGTCAAAAACGCCCATTTTAATGTAAATTTAAAATTCAATTTTTCGCAGATTTAAATCTTGATTTTTTAATTTACTTATTTGGTTAAATTTATCTTACACCACCCCCGCCCTTATCTGGCCGACATTTTTGACGAAAAAACATTTTGTTACGTAAGAATGGCCAGATAACGGCATGGTAGGGTTAGGTAGGGCTTTCTGGAAAATTATTGCTCAAAATTCCGGCCAGATAAAAAGCGAGCGGGACTTTCGGCCAGATAACGGCGCAGGGGTACATATTGGGTCGTAAATTGAGCGCTTTCATCTAGGCTTACTTTCCACAAATCAACTCAAACTTTCTCAATTTTTTTTATTGATTGCTATAGCAAAATTATATTTGATATCAAAATTACATTTGTAATTCTTGATATTGTCTCCTATCTACAAAAAACACATAAACTAACCTTTTTCACGGCTGGGACCAATAACTTCTGTTCGGCCATAAGACGAATTATATCGACCACAAAAGGCATCCAATTGTGTCGCCGACGAATATTATCTTTCTCCCATTGGTCGCGTTTTCTTTTCTCATTTTCAATATCTTCGCTTATTTGACTTTAAAAAATCGTTGAAAAGCAAAAGTGGATTTATCCCTAAACTTTTACCCTCTAACTTTTTAAAAATCATTAATATGTTACTTGATTTTATTGCATAAGTTTGATATTCGACCAGAAAAAGTGAAAAATGATAAACAGGACCTCAAAAGAAAGAAAAGACATTAGTTTAAAGAAAAATTTATAAGTGTTTTCGACCAAAAATATGACTCGACCTTATAACCAACCATTTTTTGCAGCATTTTGAACAGTTTTTTGACCAAAAAAAATGGTTTGACCTTATAACCAATTTTTAAGAGCATTTTTAACGGTTTTACCACCAAAAATATGACTTGACCTTATAACCAACTCATATACATATACACATGTAAAAAAATGTTCAAAAAAGACATGATTAGTTTGAAAAAAAACTGATTTGACCTTAATGCAAAAAAAAAACTGACTTGACCTTATAACAGCACAAATGGCTGACCTTAATGGCCGACCTTACCCCCGTTTATTAAAATTTACCTTTTTTTGAATTCATTACTTTCTTGTTGAAGTTCATTGTTGAGTTTTTCAAGCTTATCCTGACACACGGCCAATAAGTTAAAGTGTATTTCGCCACTCGAAAATAATTCCATACGTTTTTGAATAACGGGCCGGGCCTTATCCATCCAGCTGCCGGTCTCTATTTTTCCGTGGTCGATTGGGCCCCGTTGTAGCCCGTCCAATTCCCATAAGTGGCCCCCAACTGGCACAAAAGTCACAAAATGATACACATCGTCTTTCTGGTCCTTATTTGGATCTTCCATTTCAAATAATTGCTGTCGGGAAAAGGAATTGTGCACTTTTCGGATCTCCTCTGCATTTGATAAAGCCAAACCTAATATGATTTTAATTAAGGATTTAGAGTTTCGGACACAGTCAGAAGCGACATTTCATCAAAACTCGGGAAAACACTTAAAAATAACTACAGGAGGGGTTGGTTATAAGGTCAAGGTCTAAAAAACTGACTTGGCCTTATAACCATCTGAAAAAATTCCACCAGAAGGAATTTCAAATTTTGGGGGAAATTCAAAAAGGCATGATTTTATAGAAAAAATTCCATGTGCTTCTCAAAAAACTGATTTTGACCTTAAAAAGGTCCAAATGGCTGACCTTATAACCAATCCGACCTGTAGTATTACCTAGGAATCTGTTGTTGTAGGAGTTAAATAAAACAATTTCTGTTCAGAAAATAATTTGTTAGAGTCGTAATTCCCAAAATTTTTGAACAAGCCCGCATTTTTTCAAAAAAAAGACATGATTTCCAAAAAAACAAAAATGCCTGACATTCACAGGACGACAATTAACCTTTCAAAATATACAGATAAAAAATATTTGTTTTATCTTTAAAGCCTTGAAATAATAACAGTTAATTCCATGTAGTATTTACCTTTCATCTCGCCATCTAACCCCTCGGTAAAGGAAACAAAATTCGAGAGTACTTCGCCCATCCGAATGCCCTTCTCCTTTTGAATGTTGAAAAGGACTGATAAAAGCGCCTGAGTACCGCATGCATTATTTATCAGTTGTCGAGCAAAGAACAATTCAGGATGGTCTGCATCTGATACAACCGTACCCTGTAAACATTTAGTTAGGCTCAGATATAAAAAAAAACCTGGACGCATTATAAAGCCAACCGTTAAATAAAAGACCGAAATTCGTTATTCATTTCATTGTTAGGTGTACCTACGCCCTACTTGGTAATCTTACTACATTTTGAGCACTTAGAAATTGATAATAAAGTTACCAACGGAAAGTTCAAAGATAAATTTCTCAATTATAATTCCACCAACAAACCAATTAATAATCTGATAATCATAATCTTACTAGTTTTTTGTCCGAAATGTATCAAAGTTGCGGCCTACGCCCTACCCAGTTATCTTACTGAATTTTGAAAACTTGTAGATAATAAAGGCAAGATAATTACCAATTATTATCTACAAGTTCTCAAAATCCAGTAAGATAACAGGGTAGGGCGTAGGCCGAAACTTTGATATATTTCGTTCACAAAACTAGTAAGGTTATGAACATTATCAGATTTTTTGGTTTAACATTGAGGATAAACGTTTTTATCTGCGACCACGGTTTCAAGTTTAATAAGTTGAAAATAGAGTCTGGGTTAGTACGCTGGGTTTTCAGGGAAAATAGACATTTTACGGCGTTATCTCAACTTTGTATGTATCACAGTTTACCAACGTACCGGAAAATTGACAACTTTACTGCATACATGATGTACTAATCTATTTAAAAATCGGACCAAGTGAGTCAGGTAGTTTCAACTGAATCCCGAAAAAGACTTGATTAACTTCCCGCTACTTTAGTAAGGCATGGTCAATATTTCCATAATATTTATAAATAATTCCCGAATTCACCCGTTTGGCACGTTATACAAAACGAAATTCACATAAATCAGAAAGTAATCAGAATACATCAATAATTTATTTTGAAAACAACAACGAACAAGAACATCAGGTAAAGGAAGATCCTTCATTAATCAGTTTGGTGACATGTCCACCGACAGTGTGTAGGTGTGTGAAAACGGGCCGCTTCGGCATTTTTCCCTCGCCAAGTATTTTCGCTTCTTTGCGTAGTTTAATGGTCTCACGGAGATTATGGGGGTAAATTGTGAGCGCCGCGTGGACACCATTTCGATCGCAAAAGTGTGGCACATTTATTTTGGGTAATTTTATTTTAGAATCGCGGCGACATTCAGACGGCGTTGGGACTATCGGCTTCAATTGGGCTGCTCTTTGGGCCCGGTTGAGAAGTGATAAAAAAATTGGCGGAATGTGAAAATTTGGCATCCGAAATCCGGCTGGCAAAATACGACCATGAGTTATGATCCAATTAACCTTAGTGCACTAATATAAGTTCAAAAAGACATGATTTAATAGGGAAAAATAATACGCATGACTTCTTTAGGAAAAAACGTGCTAGGGGGAAAAAGTGAAAAAGGCTTGCGTTCCAAAAGACTATAAGACCTGATAACTGATAACCTGATAACTGATTTTTTTCCCACTGGCACGTTTATTCCTAAAGAAGTCATGTTTATTATTTTTCCCTATTAAATCATTTCTTTTTGAACTGTTATTAGTGCACTAAGGTTATATCATATAACTTATATGGATCATAACTTATAGTCGTATTTTCCAGACGGTTATAAGGTATTTTGGAAATGGATTAGTTATAACCAACCTCCTGCATTTTGTTATAATAACATCAAAATTTTGTAAATGGAAAATATAAACACAATTGTTTATTTATTGTTTTACCTTTAAAGCCCTTCAATTTTTTCTAGATTAAGGTGACCCACTGGTGGTTTTTCTATCGTAACCGGGCCTTCGAGCTAAAGCTTTTTGTGCTCCACCTTCCAAATCAACTGTTCCGACCCGACCCGGGTAAGTAATGCGTTTTCCTTTCTCGGCGCCCGTATATAATATGCCATTTTCGATACCAGTTATGTTTTTTTTCTTTTGCCATTTATACCTAACGGCAGTGTAATTTTTTCGTAAATTTAAAAAATCAAAGCCAACCTGATCGAATCTTCCTTATCAATCGAGCACGACCAAAAATCATGCCAGAAAACATTCATATTTATATCTCGCGCCATTTTCCCTGCTTTTTGAAAAAAAAACACGCTAACAAACTAACAAAAAAACGAACTGAAGCTACCTGACTCTCTTGGAAACTCACAATTCATTTTGAATTCTAGAAAATGTAAAAAAAAAAGGAAAATATCAGTCTTCAACAAACACTTGTATGTTTTAGTCACAAATCTCAATCGTTATAATTTGTAACTCATAAGGGACTCATGGTTCTGCATTTTGAACAGCGAATGAGAATTTAAAATTCATTATAGCGGGTGCGCCGTTATGTTTCACCCAAAGAAGTAGGAAAATCATGATCTCATACAAACTTCACCTAAAGGTCATCGCGGGTAACGGGTAAAATCGCGGGTTACCGAGTGAAAAAAAATAGTGTACCCTAAGGGTACTACCCTTACATACCCTACCATTGAAATTTACCCGTGTTTACCCTTATCCGCGAACAAGGGTACAAAATATGCTTAGAGCGGCCAAAAATCAAACTTTTTTTTCACCCACTATAATTTATATTTCCGCGTCAGCAGTTTACTACCACCCCAGCGTCCAGCAGTTAAAATCTCAAAAATTCAATTCTAGGCCATACCTGGCTTGCTGTCTCCTTCTTTCCGTCCCATTTGAAGAGAAAAATCAGACCGTAAATTTCACCGAGTGGTGCAAAATTTTCGGGGTCGAGGCTCCATAACTCGTCAACCTGAGCACCGCCACATCCAAATTCTCGAATTAACGCCGAAAAAACGCCTGGGTCCGACTCTAGTAAGCACCAATCGCCAGCCGACATAATTTTTCGTTTTTCTCTCAAGGTATCTCTTTACTGCTATTTACAATTATCTAAAAACAAAAAAAATGATAGGGATTTTGGCTATAACTAGGGTGACCACAACTTTCGAGTATAGCAATACGGTATTGTCAATACCAATAATATTTAAATAAAATCAAAATAGCAAATTCGTTATAAATTTTAATGATATTTTGAAAAAAAAATCGATTTCGAGTTTTAACTTTGCGTGGGTGAAATTGGGCGAATTTTTATTTCTTAAAAATGTTTGAAAATACATACGACTTTTAAACCACTAACTTCTGTGATTTATTTTTAATTTCTAATTTGCTGGTTTATTGACGAAAAAAAAATTTATAAGGCCCTAAAATTGTAAAAATGATCAGCATGTAAAAAAAGTACTGGCTGTAGTACATCCGTTGTACCCACTAGGCTGTGCCGAGCTTTTTTCGAGGGTCTCCAAATCAAAAAAAAGTCTAACCAGGTGATAGAGCATGATCCACGGACTTACGTAATAAGTAGTAACTTACGTAATAAGTAGTAACTTACGTAATAAGTAGTAACTTACGTAATAAGTAGTAACTTACGTAATAAATAATAACTTACGTAATAAAATGGTTTGGCTAATTCTAAAATACTTCTCAAAATTCTGTGTTCTAGGGAAAATATAAACCAGTAATTTATAACCGTTTAGTCCAAATTCGTTTGAAAACGTGAGATTTCATAAAAGTGCGAGAACTGAAAAGTGTGCCATTCAGCACAGTCTCACACGCCCCGTAAAATACGTTCACCACTCCAAGTTAGAGTCTCCAACCCTAGTAATGGAGTCCAACCCTTTTGGAGTCCAACCCTAGTAATCACCAGTCGTAGTCACATAGTATTTCTCTAGACATTTTCCGCTTTCTCTTAACGCGACAGGCGCAATTGTGAAAATATAAACGATTTCAATAAAATAAAAAAAAATGTTGACTCATCATTTTCCTTATTTTTAATTTTTGTTCTAATTCGCAAAATAAACGAAACGCAAAAAAAAAATAAAATAATTTGAAAAATGAGCCCGTGTTATTGATAAAATCAAAATTTTGCTCAAAGGCAATTCGTTACAGACCCTCGACCAATCAGCGGCCGGAATTCTAATCGCAAAGAGAAAAGGGAAAAAAATATTTGTAGAGATTGAACCCGAGGTTGATTTTAATAGTTTTTTTTTTCGTTTTTGGATTTTTGGAAAAAAAAAAATTGGGCGGATTTCTAAATGCCTACCGGAATAAATGAAGCGCTTTCGTAACCGGTTAAAATGAACCGAGTTTCTTCCGGTAAAGCTTTACTTACTCGGGTTTTCGACAACGAAGAAAAGTAAGTTTTGGAGTAATTTTTGTGGACAATTTTACTGCGGGTTAAAGCGGTTCCGAGCGAAATGGAATTTGAGAAAAATTTTGTTTTTGGATGAAGTTTTTTTTAATTCGTTTCCTAATCGTAAAAGACCCGAGAAAAATTTTCCGAGTTTTTTTTGGACGAGCAAAATTTTCGTTTTTGGCGGGATTTTTTTTTTTGCTCTCATTAAAAAAAAATCAAGTTACATGTCACGGTTTTTAATTTTGTTTTGACTTTTTTTAAATATTTATTTATTATTTTGAATAATTAATTTGCCGATTATTTATTTTTTTAACGTAGATTTTACGTTACAGCGCTCCCGTCAGCATATTTTTATTTATTTTTTTCTCCGATAACTTTCCAATAAATATGGTTGTAGACGACAACTTCAAGTTTTTCAAAATCGTGTTTTTCAATTAAGGTCAAGGTTGAATTGCGTACGGTTTGGGCACTAATATTAAGGCCCTAAATCGTTATTTTTAGCTAGGATTTTTCACGAAATGAAACATCCTAAAATCACATTGAAATGCTTATTAATAATAGGGGGTTAAAAATAAAAAATAAGGGGGTAAAATGGACACAGCTGATACAAAGCAAGGAAAAAAATAAGGGACGCTTTTTCAAGAAATATTTTGTTCCAATTTTTCAAAAAATCATGCTTCAAAATGGTAAATACAAGGCTATTATTTACCATTTTGAAGCGTAATTGTTTGAAAAAATCTCTTTAAATGGAAACAATTTACACCGGGTGCGCAGTTATCGGGCGGGTTTGTGCTGTTATCGGGCACCCTTTGCTGTTATCGGGCTTTTTTTTCCATATTTTTGGATATATATGACCAAATTTCCCGCTCGTGCTGTTATCGGGCACCCTCGTGCTGTTATCGGCGGTTTCTTACCTTATTCCGCCCTGAGCAGTTATCGGGCGCCCGATTATGGTTTTTTGTCGCGAAACCCGCCCGATAACTGCGCACCCGGTGTATTTCTTGAAAGCGTTTCTTAATTTTTTCGTTGCTTGGTATTAGTGAAAAAAATGGGAGTAGGGAGTGTACCAAACCAACAAGAATAACAGAAAACGAGAATCATGGAATTAATTCCAACTTATGTTCTCAGGGAGCCTTTCGATATATATGTTCTTAACGGTTAAATTCAGAGAGCGACGGCCTAATAATGACAAGGAAAAGGACAAAATCAGCAAGTTTGAAAATTTGCGTTCGACCCCTAGCTTTGCGTCAGTGGCCATTAGNCATGTCACGGTTGTTAATTTTGTTTTGATTTTTTTAATATTTATTTATTATTTTGAATAATTAATTTGCCGATTATTTATTTTTTTTAAACTTTGATTTTACGTTACAGGCGGCCCGTCAGCATATTTTTTTTGTCGTAGCACTTTTCGATAAATAAGGTTATTCCGCGTTGAAAATGAACCACTTCTTTAAAGAGATCTTCCGACTCATTCTTTGATATAATTTCTTTCATTTCTGTAAAGAACAAATAGAAAAAAAAATAATTCAGGCGAGTGGTTCATTTTCAACGCTGAATAACCTTATGGTTGTAGACGACAACTTTAAGTTTATTAAAAACTTGTGTTTTTCAATTAAGGTCAAGGTTGAGTTGCGCACGGTTTGAAGACTAAATCGTTAATTTTAGCTAAAATGTTTCTCGAAATTAAAGTTTAGTGAAATAAAACCACATAAAATCACATTGAAATGCCTATTATTTGCTATTTTGACGCACAATTGTTGTTTATCTCTTAAATTGAAACATACAATTTCTTTAAAAATAATCCGTTAATTTTGTTTTCCTTGCTTGGTATATCAGCTGTGTCCATTTTAACCCCTTATTAAAAACTGGGAGAAGGGAGTGTACCAAACCAACAAGAATAACAGAAAACGAGAACCATGGAATTAATTCCAACTTATGTTCTCAGGGAGCCTTTCGATATATATGTTCTTAACGGTTAAATTCAGAGAGCGACGGCCTAATAATGACAAGGAAAAGGACAAAATCAGCAAGTTTGAAAATT
>SCLG01000155.1:12838-25466 GCA_004367875.1 Oikopleura albicans
GTTTTCCTTGCTTGGTATATCAGCTGTGTCCATTTTAACCCCTTATTAAAAACTGGGAGAAGGGAGTGTACCAAACCAACAAGAATAACAGAAAACGAGAACCATGGAATTAATTCCAACTTATGTTCTCGGGGAGCCTTTCGATATATATGTTCTTAACGGTTAAATTCAGAGAGCGACGGCCTAATAATGACAAGGAAAAGGACAAAATCAGCAAGTTTGAGAATTTGCGTTCGACCCCTAGCTTTGCGTCAGTGGCCATTAGTCAAACGCCGGTAGGAGCCAAATTCCGCCGGGGCCCGCCCGAATACTCAAAGGCCAATAATCGCTCCCGCTGGAATCGTTTAGTGAGTGATGAGAATGTAAATAGTGATACACCGCCGAAGCCAAAACACGTCCGGAAGGTATCGGAAAAAGTTAAAACACCTACGAATCCAAAGTCGACAAATCCAAAGTCGACAAATCCAAAATCGACCAATGCAAAGTCGAACAATGCTAAGTCGACGATTTCTAAAACGACCAATGACAAGGCTACACATGCAAAGGTGGTTTTTCAATGAGTGACCTCATTAGTTTAAACTCGTTATTGGTTCAGATCCTAGATTTTTTTATGTGCCAAATTAGGGGCGACCCTTTACGGATAATTTTAAGGTCACAAACGAAGTTTTGTCTTTTTCGGCGGTAACCGGTTCCAGATATGACGGTTAGAACAGCTGTGGTCCCGGGTACTAGAGCCAAAAACATGATATTCTAGTGATTAATGACAATTTTCTCCAAACCGGTCGGTTTTTAGCGGTTCTAATTGTCAAAATCATATGCGCCGTGTTCGAAAACCCCTAGTTAAACGTTCTTTTGAAACATATGAGTAACTTTATTTTCGACGAAAAAATTAGCAATTATAAACGGAAAATACTCGCTGGGTTTAAGCCGAAAGGACCTCTTTAAAAACCACCCTAGTCGACAAAGTCGACAAACCCCAAACCAACCAGTGCCAAGGCGACGCCCGCAAAGCCCATCTTGCGGCGTGTGATGGACGAAGTGGTGATAAGTTCCGGTTCATCCGACGAGTTGGAGGTAACCGGTGTTTACCAAAATTCGTCGAAAAAATCGTCAAAAAATTCGTCAAAAAATTCGTCAAAAAATTGCCTAGCCGATACCTCCAACAGTGACCCCAGCCGAAAGCGCAATGTGGCGGTTACGAAGGCCCCCCGTCGAACCTCCTCGAAAAAGAAAAACCACAATTCGTCCGGGTCATTTGGAATGCGCTCGGACTATTATGATGAAAAGCGAAAAATGAAAGAGTACCGGTCCCGAAATGATCGCGATACCTCGAGCTGGAAAAATGATAAATTCCAAGAACTGTACGAGTTTCGGGCTAAAATTTGATCCATTTTTCAGTCTTTACACTGACAAGTTTTTTAACACCTGTAGTCAAAACTTTACACTCCCTACGCATTTGTGTTGCAAAAGTATTTTCAAGGAACGGCAACATAACTGCGCAGTGGGTTGGCGAAAATCGCGATATATTAAATTTCTGGAGTCCTGGTACTCCTTCCCTTAAGTGCCGCACTAAAGCCTCCAAAAAAACGCGGCACTTAAGGGATGGCATGAGACGTTTGTTCTTCGAATTTTAGCCCATAAATCAGCCTGAAAAGATAGTCGAATCCCGTCCCCTCATTGATGAGATCTTGCTGGAGAAAAAGAAGAGAAAGGAAGAGGAGGAAGAGGCTAAACGAAAGAAGGAAGAAGATGCAAAGCGCGCCGAATCGCGCCGTGCCGCCAAATCGACCAAAAACAATGATCGAAGTACGCGGTCAAAGGAACGATCAGCGCGCGTTTCCAAAGAAAAAGAGTCACATCGTCGCTCGATTAAGTCAAAGTGCGGTGACATAATTTGCAAAAAAAATTACTAGCGAAAAAACTGTAAACCCTAAAAAATATTACAAGGGTCCGTTATAAGGTCTGACATTTTGAAACTTTTTTTTGAAAATGCATTTAGGGACTAATGGTCTGTTGAAAGTGTATTAAGGTCTTATAAATTATAAGAGGTCGACCTTGGATTCCTACACGATTTTTACCTGCGCGTTGGACAACGATTTGCGATTTAACCACGTCGGGTAAAACTCGGGTAACCGAATTCGGGTAAAATTTTATCCGCGGGTTGAAATCGAAATCGGTTGGACAACGGTTTGCAGGTGTAATATAATGGTCTTTTTAACGTAGATTTATGGTTTTTCGTCTTTCTAAGACCTTATAACCATTGCACTGTACCATTATGTTACCCCGTCCAAGTCATCGCGGCGAGCCCGTCCCATGCCGTCTCATGTATCGTCGTCCTCCTCGGATTCGTCGTCCTCAAGTGATGACTCATCGAGCAGCAATGATTCCTCCTCATCGTCATCGTCGGGTACATCGGCTAGGGTGGCCAAGCGGCCCTTTATCGCCCTTGCGGGCGATGTTGACCTGCGGAAGACGGCTGACCTTGACCTTCGGGCCAAGACAAAGCACGTCGAGCATAAACTGAAACAACGCAGCAAGCCAACGAATCACACTTCGCATTCCCCCATGCCCACCAACACTACGTCGACCACACCGCCAAAGGTCGTTTTCAAATTAAAGTCGAGATTTTCGTTAATGAAATAGAGTACAACCCTTGCGCAGTTATCTCGCCATTTAAAGCAATAGTTTCGCCAGATAACTAAAGTGGTGTATAATAATGTTCATATTTTGTTTTGTACTAATTTGAAAACGATGCAAGATCAACAATTCACCCAAAAAGCCATTATCATCGTCGGAGCCGCCAACGCCTGCCCGGGCTGCCCCTTCAACGTCAACTGTAAATAATCAAACTGCCGACGAGAAGCCGCGAAAAGTGGAAAAAACGATAACCCCACTCAGCCCGAAAAGCGTTAAACGCATCTCGGACCCGGAAGAGGGCGAAATTCAAACCGAAGAGGACGATACAAGCCAGAGTTCGAAACATTTTAATATTTTGCTTTTTAATATCGCTTGCGACATAAAATGTGTCAAACGGCACACCAATTTTAGAGTTCCATTTTTTCAAATGGTTATAAGGTTACGTAAGTTTTTTTAAAGTGCATTAAGGCCAAATCAATTTTCTTTTAAGTACATTAAGTCAGTTTTTTCTTGACCTTATAACCATACCCTAGCACAAAATTGATACGGTGTCCCAATTTCGAACCCGGATATTAGTCGAAAGCTGTCCAACGAATCAGCACCCTCCCAAACGGACGACGACGACAAGGACCTGGCCACCCTACTCAAAGAGCGCTTCCTCGAAACCGGCGAGCTTGGCGAGAGTGACCTTGAAAATATTACGCATTATGAGGATGATGAGGATTTCGATAATGACGAGGATTTTGACTCTTTTAAGGATAGCGAGTCAGAGGACGCCCTTGCCACCAGTCCCATTGACCCGATTGCCGATTTGGCCCTAGACGCCGATGTGCGGACCCCCTCAGACGCGCCCGGCACGCCAAATTCCCCGCTCGAATTTGCCACGCAGCCCCGCCGAATGGATAGTCCAATTGAGCTCGAAGAGGTCAACTGGGAGCTATTCAAAAGCGAGCAGAAAATTGCCTACTTTAGGCCGCTGATTGGCAAGTCGCACTTTTTTCGACCGCGACCCGCATCGGAAAATGAGGACCTGGAACCGGGCTCGCCATTTTTACTTCGAACCCCGGTCTCCGATCGGGAAACGGAAACGAACCCCGCGGAACTTTTAGTAGGGTTCATAAACGCAAAAATTAAGTTGCAATAAACCAGAATTTTACACTCGAAAAATGATCATTAGAATATTTTACAATTTAATTTCATTCAGTTGTATCGCTCATATATTGATACTTTTTCATGAATCACAGTGCTTCTTTACAGTAAAAAAGCAGTCTGCTCATATCTTGACAAAAAATTTTGATTTTAGGCTATATGACTCATGCGAAAATATCAAGATATGGGCTCATATCATATTAGCGATACAACGGCATTTTAGAATTTCTAAATGTAGAAAATATCGTCTGTTATATTCAAGTTTGTCAACCTAACTCCCAGCTGAAAAAATCTTCAACCATCTGGTCGATGAAATTTTACTTGAGCTCTCTTTTCAAATCACCGAAGCGTTTTTAGAAGAAAAAATCGAACACTCAAAGGAAGCCTTAAAAGAGCGCTTCCTTCTTGCCACGGTCGAGGACTTACTGACCATCATGTTTGAAGATATGGCTGCCGAGGCCATAGTTTCCGAGTGTGACACACAGACCGCAATTTCTGAAATATTTGATGATTTGATCGACGCAGAGGTTCGACATATTTTCGACGAAACGAAGAAAAATGAAGAAATAAAGAAAACGACCATGCCTGGAGCAGCAGGCGACGTTTTAGATTCCGTATTTTCCGACATCGCAAAGGAGCGGTGACCTACTGTAGAGAAATTTGTTGCCGTGAATTATGTTTTTTTTTTGCTTTTTATTGGCCCTCCAAAAACAATGGTTATATTCGTCAAGACGCCTGCTTTATTCAATCCAGTGAAAGTTATATTTTAGGAGATTATATATAACATTTTTCTACAGTTGGGTGAGTCTCAAAGCGGGGTCATCGCATTTTTCTGGATGAAATCATGTCTTTTTGAACTTTTTTATAATGTCATATGAAACTTCACTATCGCGGTGCTTCGCAGAAAATGTGCTTTGGAATCATGTCTTTTTTTATTTTTTTCAGAAGAGCTAAAAATGTTTTGGTAACTGATAAGTTATCAGGTCAAGTCAGTTTTTCAAAACGCATTTAAGGCCACGTCAGTTTTTCAGACCTTGACCTAATAACCAACAACGCGGTTTATTCCAATTGTAAATTGTTCTAAAATCACATCTATATTTTGGCACAGAAATTTCTACACATTATTTCACCCCGCCATCTAGGATATTCTTGAAACGTTTTACGACGATCCGGCGAAGACGGCGGAAGCTGAGCTAGATGAGTCGTTTGATACTTCAATCAAAGAGCACCAAACGTGCTGTGTGGAGGAGTCGACGCCGCCCACGCCCTCTTGTGACGCTATTCGAAAGCAGATGAAAAAGATCGAGGCGCGTTTTGTCGACAGTTGGGTAATTGGCTTGGGCGAATTTCGCTCACTTTCATTCAATGCCAAACTCAAATTGGCCAAAAACAATCTATTCTCATTGAACGATATAGGTAATGTTTTTTCATGAAAGTCCAAGTTTTTCATTTAGCGCCGATCGACCAGAGGTGGGCCGGATTGATTATTTTTGTACCCTACTCTACCACTAAAAAGTACGGGTACTAAAAAATTTGCACCCGAGTGTACCCGAGCAAAAACAAATTTTACCTTTCTATACCTTACCAGTGAAAATAACCTGATTTTACCGTTTATCCGAGTTTGTCATAATCGGTATGAAAAATTCTTCCGAATGAGGGATATACCATTAAATTTGAAAAATATTTAACTTGGACCATTTTCGCTATTGGTCAGGCCCAAAAATAGGGGTACTGAAAAATTTGTACTCGAGTTTAACCGACTGGTAAAAAATCTGCCCACCTCTGCTATCGACTTATGAGTAAAAGTATGTTCACGAAGTTTTAACCGAATTTAGTAAAAAATCTGATTGGCTAAACGTCAGACGTTTTCCAACATACGCCTAAAGTGTTGGTTTTTGAAATTGAACCGCGATCCTTTGTGATCAAAGAACGTCAGCCATCGTTTTTTCTATTGAAAATTTAAAAAAATGGTTTTCTCGTAAAAAACATTTCCACAGCTGAATTAACACATGATAATATGGTGGACATTGATTTCGACCAGGAAGACTATGAAGTAATTTACAAATGGCCACACGTTGCCAAAAAAGAACTAATAATGATATCGCGCAAAGGAAAGGACAAAACAAAACGCGCCAAAAAATCGCCAAAAATTGCGGCGAAAAAATCGCTACCGCCGCCGGAAAAAGTACCGGTAGTGGCTCGATTTCCACTCAATCACGCCCGAGAACTCAGTTTTTATGATGAAGACGTTGAAGAATGTTTCACACATAGAGACTCCAATAATCAAAAAGTTGATGATTTTATCGACTTGATCTCGTCGGATGATGAGCCTATTTGTAAGTACTTTTGGCCCCAAAAGTGGACAGTTTACTTGATTGTTTATTTGATGTTATGCGTCGGACTAAACATACGGTCCATTTTTTATTATAGGCCATCTTGTTAAAATGATTTTAAGCCCAATTATTATAGTTGAAATCTGACACAGTTGTGTAACTCACTCACGGCCCGAAAACCGTTACGATATCGGTTATTTTTTCCTGTTAGGAGAATTTTTTGTTTTTTTTTTTGCCATAAACATTTTCTAAGTTTCTCTTATAGTTACGAAAACTGTGAAACCACCGGCGAGAAAACCAGATCCACCGGCGAAAAAACCGGACCCAGTCGCAAAAAAACCGGATCCACCGGCGCAAGAACCGGACCCACCGGTGATAGAACTAGATCCACCGCCGCAAGAACCGGACCCACCGGTTATAGAACTAGATCCACCGGCGCAAGAACCGGACTCACCGATGCAAGAACCGGACCCACCGGTGATAGAACTAGATTCACCGGCACAAGAACCGGACCCACCGGTGATAGAACTAGATCTACCGGCACAAGAACCGGACCCATCGGTGATGGAAGTAGATCCACCGGCAAAAGAACCAGAACAAATAACGAGAAAAGACGAATTTATCACTGATACATACGAATCTTTATTAACTGATGCAATCGGTGTCGAATTGAGCGACATTTTCGAAACGATTTTTTTCTATGCACCTATAAAGGAGCCCTTACCGGTCAAGAAGCAAGAACGCGTTATGGGCGAAGTTTTGGACACGCTGATTGGCGAGTGTATTTCAGAAGACCTACTGCCTAAATTGGTCAAAACCACCCTTGATTCCTTCAAGGTTGCAGCGGCATTATCGGAAGAAGTTGCATGTCAGGTCGGCAATGATGTCGTGGCCCAGCAGCTGCAGCAATTAATGAGTGCGGCGCGGCGCGAAGACGCGCAAATGAAAATGTTATTTGCCGATGACGCGCGCCTTAAACTCATCGATGAGGTAATTCAATCAATTACGCGCAAAATGATGGTCGACAATGTACGCAGTGAAAATGTTATTCAAAGTGCGGCCACGGTCATCATTGACGACGTCGTCGGGGAGTTAACGAGGCTAGGCTTTAAAAAGGAATTTGACGACAGGGCAACTATGGAGGCGAATTTGGCTGGTAGTTGGGTGAGCTCACTGCCCGACTACACAAACTTATCAGCCGACGGTCGCCGATTGCTTTTTGTGCATAAGCTGTTTAGTAAAGATATTTTTATGAAGATTTCCGCCGGGTCTCTATCGACCATCGGCTTTTCGACCAATGATGCTAAAATTATGAGTTCCTGGTGGCAAATGGCCAATAAGCCGAAGATGTCGCGATTCTCAATTGCCTCAATTTTGGGCACCAAAGAGAGCGACGACGATTTTGGCAAAGAAGATGTCAATAACAAGGCAGGTTTTAATTGAGAATATTCAAAAAAATTTACTTCCAACTTATAAACCCTTGACGAGTTGAAATCGCCGTTCGTGTAGGTTTAAAAAATGACTGGAATTATAAACCTTCGAGTAATGGTTATTACGGACGGCGATTTCAACTCGTCAAGCCTTAAATTGATTGATTGATAAAAACTTTTTTTTTGTAAATTTTTTGTATTAAGTCAGAAAAATGGAATCGATTTTGAATTTTTTAATAATTTCAAAATAAAAAAAGATTAATTTCTATCGTGACTTTAAAAAAATTTGGAGTCAAAAAAAACCCACGCAGGCATCGATTAGACGCAAAAGTATTTTGGATGAGATTCGCGACCTCCAGGAAAGTCTCCAGCATTCGATTGGCGCGCGCGTCGACTTTGAAGAGCCGAGTACCAATAAGACGCCGTACAATAAGACGCCGTTTGGCGCGAAATCACGATTCGAAAAAGGCCTTACACCTCATCCGCCGACGCCCGGCAAGGACTTTCCGCGCACGCCGGCAACGCCTCTTAAAACACCGAAAGACTATCGATCCGATTTTCAAAAAGATCTTCCTCAGCCAAATCAACCTTCACCGGATAATAATATCGGAAGGGGTTAAAATATGAACGTTGACGTGGGCGTTTGAAAATATAATTTTTATTGCCTAGTAGGGTATGGACGGCTAGCATCATTTTTGATCGGGTATTACCCGATTTTTTTACCCGACTATTTTACCCGACCTCGTTTTTGAGCTCGGGTATTACCCGGCTTTTTTAACCGTGTTTTTCCGCGGGTAACAAACTCGGACGGGTAAGAAAAAAAAATATGCCGACCTCTGGCAACCTACCCCTTTTGTATAAGGGGTTGATTTTAAGGTCTGATATTTGGTTTTAGTTAAGGTTTTATGGTCTTTTTTCACTAAGGGCTAATGATATCTTTTAAGGTCTCATGGGAAAAAAGTATATAGAAGCATGTTATTGATTTTTGTACATAAAGCCTTCTATCCGTCTACATAATGTAACCTTGAAAGGTCCTGTAACACCGCCAGATCCTCCAAGTGAATCAAATTCAGCGCCCGTCGTTTCTTCACTTCTCGATCTTCCAATGCCAAACCTAATTGACATTTCGAAAACCATGGAAAGTTCGACTCCAAATCCAACGACGCCCAAGCCAGTCTCGACGCATAAAAAACGTCGACGAATCGAGCGCGATGAAAAAGAGTCGTCGTCGTCGACAAAAAACGACGACTTTCGTAGACTGCTACAGTCGCGCTCGACCCTGGCCCAAAGTAAACCGCGCATACCCGCCATATCCTCTGGCCGCATCGATGTGACTAAAGACGACGGCGTCATTCGACTGGTCGATAACTACCGGCTCGATGCCATTATCGGCGAGGGCACTTTTGGCCAGGTGTTTAGGGGTCAGTGTCAACTGACCCAGACCATTGTCGCGTTAAAGAAGGTGCGCCTCGACCGCGAACGCGAGGGATTTCCGATTACTGCCATTCGGGAGGTTAAATTGCTCTCCCGACTTGACCATGAGAATATTGTCAAGCTTCACTGTGTCGTTCAGGCCAAAGATTTATCCGCGTTTTTCCTCGTCTTCGAATATGTTGATAATGATCTGACGGGAATTATTGAAAATAGAATTTTATCACAGGCTCAGATAAAGGTAATTTAGTATTTGATTAGCGTCTTGTTATCATAACCCAGTTACCCTACCCAATTATATTAACACCTTTTAAGCAATTTTGGTGTTAGGATAACTGGTTAGGTGGTGTATGTAAAGCTTTCGAGTAGGGGAATACCAGGAACAATATGGAAAATCCAGAATATATATTGTAGGTTTTTCAAAACTATAATAGTAGTTCAACAAAAAAAAAATTCGAATTTTTCGAAAACTTTGCGTAGGTTGAGATCAGTTCAAAATATTTTTTTTTTGATTTGGAGATCCTCGAAAAAAGCTTGGGGCAGCCTAGTATGTATCATAAAAATTTGAATATTTTTCAAAAATTGTTTTTACAACTTCGACAAGACGCACATTATCCGATTTTCAACATACTGTATGAGGCATAATAACGCGCTTCTCGCTTTTCTAGTTTTTAAATCTATTAGAATACAAAGTTTGAGAAAGCGAGAAACACGTTATTTTACCCCAAACTGTAATCTGAGAGAGTAGCACTGTCCTACTCTCAGGCCGTGGGTACCCTACAACTATTTTTTTTTCAAAAAAAAATCTTCCGTAAAACGTTTCCTTTCTAGGTAATATTTTACCAAATTTTGCTCGGACTCAAATACTGCCATTCGGTCAACATTTTGCATCGCGATTTAAAGTGTTCAAATATTTTGGTTACAAAAAGTGGCCGCGTCAAATTGGGTGATTTTGGTTTGGCGCGGATTTGTGATCCGGCTGATCAGCGCCCCTATACGAACAAGGTCATCACCTTGTGGTACCGACCGCCCGAATTGCTCATTGGGGACGACCGGTATACGTCCGCCGTCGACATGTGGAGTGCCGGCTGTATTCTGGGCGAACTTTTTCAGCGGAAACCCATGTTTCAGGTATGCTAATATACAGGGGGTTGTTTATAAGGTCAGCCATTTGTGCCGTTTGAGTAGCATTAAAATAATGTCTTTTTACGATTTTTTTTTGAATGAAATTTGATTTTTTGATATTTTTAGGCTTCGACTGAAATTGCTCAGCTGGAAGTCATTAGTAAATCATGTGGTATTCCCGAGCCCGCCGATTGGCCCGAAATCATTGATCTGAAATATTTCACTACCATGGTCACCCCACTTTTGTCGCGCTTTCATCCGCGACCAAAGAGAAACATTCGCGTTCAATTTTGCGCGCTGCCGGACGATGTCATCGATTTGCTAGACGGCTTACTTCAATTAAATCCAAAATCGCGTCTTTCCTCGAAGACGGCAACAGAAGGTTTAGAATTTAATTATTTTATCGAGAATAAAAGTTTGCTAAACAGTTGGAAATGGTTTAGCAATTTAAAATTACCATCTTACAGACGGGTCTGGTTATAAGGTCACACGGTTATAACTTATAAGGTCAACTAAGTTTTTCTGCACTAAGGGTAAGACAGTTTTTCTGGCACTAAGGTCAAGTCAGATTTTTTGAGAAGCATGTTTTTGTGGAAAAATCTTTAAAATCATGTCTTTTTACGTTTTTTTGGATGAAGTTTTTTTTTCGCATTTTTTTGCTGAACATATGCTCAAGCAATATTCAATAAAATAACTAATTAGCCACTTGGTTTGCTGACCTTAACGAAAGCTGCACGGCTGACCTTGAGGGTGCCGAATCCTTACACGAAATGTCCACGCGTCAATCTAGGCGCGCAAAACGCCACGCAAAGCGCAGAAAGGATGTCTCATTAGAAGAAAAAATTACGAAAACTAAAAATCTTCTGAAGCCATATCCAGGTAAAGACTCATTTACTAAAAAAGGAAAATTAAGCGCGTTTATGGTTATAAGTTTTTGTCCCGTTAAAAATAAGACGAATAGATATCTTCAGTACCCAGGGTGCGCCTTTAATAAACAGTTTTTTTTAACATGCCTGTTAACGGCTCAATGCGTAGTCGTTAAATAGTGTGATCGTTGGAAAATTTTAGGGCCAAAACCTGCCTGTTAACGGCGTACCCTATGTTACATAGCCTATGTACACTGAATTTTTTTGTCAAAACATGTCATTAAAAGTCTACAAGGGGTTATATAAGGTCTGAGATTTTGTCCGTTACAAGGCTTTAAAGTTTTCTTGATTGGCTCTTAATTCCAAATATTCATCAGCACCCACTGTATGTTTCATTTTTTGTAGATTTAACACTGGTCTCGCTGGCCGTAAAAGCAAATATTGACCTATCAAAAGAAGTTCGAAACACATCAATTGGCCATCAAAAACTAAGTCAAATGTTTTCTTCGTCGGAAAGTAAGCAAACCCTGGCCCCTATCGCCGACATCGTCATTCAAATGATGGAGAAATGGTCGAAAAAAATCCTTGCCACAAAACCCTAAAATGTGACACCGCTACTTAAGCATAAAATATCAATCTTTCAAAAACCCTCATTCTGATTGAAAATCTTCACTTTTTCATAGCTCATGTATTGTTTGGATGATTCCGAATTCTAGAATAACTTAATCTGTACTAATCAGAATATATTCAGGCGCTGGTTCATTTGTGCGTTACCGTTACGTTACAGTTACATAACAGTTACGTAACAGTTACGTAACAGTTACGTTACAGTTACGTAACAGTTACGTAACAGTTACGTTACAGTTACGTTACAGTTACGTAACAGTTACGTAACAGTTACGTAACAGTTACGTTACAGTTACGTTACAGTTACGTTACAGTTACGTTATAGTTACGTTATAGTTACGTTATAGTTACGTTATAGTTACGTTATAGTTACGTTACAGTTACGTTATAGTTACGTAACAGTTACAAATGAGCGGGAACCTATCATTACCACATTTTCCGTCCAATTCAACCATAAAAAAGTTTAGCACCTGTTTACTAGTTGTGTTTGCAATTTAGCTGTTTTAGTCCTCTAAATTTTTGAAATATTTTGAAAAAACCCGCAGTTACACTCCTAAAATTTATACTGAACGTCACCGACTGTACCATCGTAGAAACAGTGTGCGGAACAACCAGTGAAACAGTGCTTTATCGCGGCGGAAAGTTGTGTAAAAAAATAAATCAAATAAATGAATTCAAGTTTTGTTTTTCCGGAAATCATTCCTCTTTACTTTACAACTAGGTGCATTAGACTTATTGTGCATTTTAATTACTATTTTCACTGTACTTTTTTTTTCTGTATTTCCCTCATGCTTTTTTTGCGAAAACCAAAAAAAGCAACCATTAAATTATTGACGTCCATAAACGGCTCAAATAAAAAAATCTTCTGTTTCCTCTTACCACTTTTTTCAGTTTCTCTTTTTGTTTTTGTTGACGCGAAATTACCTTTAAAGATAAATTCATTACGTACAAACTCATTCGTATAGTTCTAATCGGAAGTACAGTATCTGGAACGTACAGGGTGAGGTAATATAGATGCTAAGCCGTTTTT
>SCLG01000155.1:64962-82613 GCA_004367875.1 Oikopleura albicans
GTAGTTTGAAAACTATTTTTCATCCTTGTCTATTTGACTAACGGTTGCGCCTGTACTAGCACATGCTGCACAATTATTTAATTCGGCTGCTTCATTGGCAAAATCAGGTGCATATCGTAGTTTATTAGACACCAGTTTATATTTACCACGACGTGTGAGTATTGGGTTTGCAGCCTTATAACTTCCTATATTATTTTCGTGCAACGGCGTCCCCATTCCTTGTTCGACAGCATCGAAATTGAATGTTTCGGCTCTACCACCAACAGCGCCATAATCTGCTCCATTAGTGCGACTTATTGACAAAGACCACGCCTTGATGCCTTTATCAGGGATCAAACTAGATATCAAACTGTCAAATCATCAATATTTTTTAAATAACCCAGTGCGTACTGATTATGAATACATGAAAAAAAATTCTCGCGACACAAAAAGTGAAAGAAAATTTTATTGCTATTTTAACATGTTTGTACGATGCAGTTTGATCAGCTGATTACAAATAAGCAAAACAAAAAAGTGTGTTAAGACCAAATTTACGCGCAAAGGCCAAGACACAAAATTATTAATTGGAACTTATGGATTTGTGGTGATTTACGACGCGTCAGGACCGGAATTTTGAAAAATACACTACAAAAATTGAGCGTTAAAAATCGAACGGTAAAAGCATAGCTGTTACTCAACAGCGGTGACCTTATATCCAAACTAATGGACTTAGCTTAGTTCGAAACTTAAACAATATTGTCCAAATAATTGAGTGCTAATGTTGATCTCAGTCCTTCATAGCGTTCAATATCTACTTGAGAAGCACTAACAGCACCACTACTAGTTGTTCGTTCAACACCATAAACCCAACGATCGATGTCCTTAGCCTCATACAAGAAAAATTTGGCNTCGTCGAAAGCTGGCGAACTTGCTCCATGTAAACATGGATTACGTTGATCTTTGAGAAGTTTGAAAATTATTTACTTAATTTGTAAACGTTTGTTAACATTTGATTACGTTTAAGTCCACAATTTTCGGCAAAAAAAAAATATTCGGCAAAAACCCGAGAAAACCTCCGCAAATTAAATGTATAATTTGCTTTTTCATGGTGCAATTATGTAACGCAATTTGCAGGTGGATCAATTTTCCGCAATTTGCACGGAAATTACTATACACAATTTTCAAAATGATTTACTTTTTTTTATTATAATAATTGGATTCTTTATTAATTTGTATGTTTTATATTACACCACTTGAGGGTTTATCAGGCCACTTTCACCTTCCAAAAACGGCCTGATAAACCCTCAGGCGGCCTGATAAACCCTAAGGGCGTAGGTGGAATAGCTGGAAAATGTGAAAAACAAGGTGGCCTGATAAGCGCACGAGCGGCGAATTGCGCAATACTAGTTTGTTATTATTTATGGATATCCAATGAGAGACCGGCCTGATAAGCGAACGAGCGGAGAATTGCGCAATACCAATTTGTTATTATCCATGGATATCCAATAAGGCCGGCCTCATAAGCGCGCAAGCGGGGAATTTTTGAATCGTATCATTTATGGAAGCACAGTATGTGATCTCATATCACTCATCCTTTAATCTAATTTAATTGAAATAATATAACATTATAAATAGGCTATAAGATCATATCTTTCAGAAAAAATAACCAATTTTCTTGTTATTATTCAAGAGGGTAAAGAGAATTTTTTTAGAGTGTATGATGAACGGAATCCTATATTTTCAAGTAACTGAATACAGTCCTTACCTCAAAATCGTTACAAAATGACGTCATACCTCAAAATCGGTACAATTTTTTGTTCACTGTCTGATGACTCAAAATCGTTACAAAAAATTTTATGCGCTATTATGTACATTGTTCAAAGTTTGAAAATGAACACATGTTATAAAAATCTTCATTGTGTCCTTGTAATCATTTCTAGTACATCATTTCTAGTCCGTACTCCCATTACGGCCGCTTTTTTATTCAACTGTGTTTTCTTGTTCCATAATTCCATAAGGGCCGTATGTCTTATCCTATCTTTTTTGTTTTGAAAGCCATATATTATATATTCCAAAGAAACGTTTCATTAACAACTTTTTTCTCGCTGTAGAACAAAAATAAAGTGAAATAAACAACAAAAAATATCGGGAATTGTTATCCAATATGGGAATTTAAGACGTTGTTAAGTACATACGATTAACTGTGCATAAAAACATATCAAAAAAGAAAGTTTTTAGGTCATTGAACTGAGAAAAATTGTAACGCTTTCAAATCATGAAGTCATTTGTAACTTANAGCAGCCAAAGTGGCCTGATAACCCCTCAGGTGGCCTGATAAACCCTCAGTGCGTGGGCGGAATTGGCGAAAAAATTTTAGGAAAAAAGTGGCCTGATAAGCGCACGAGCGGGCAAAGTGGCCTGATAAAGGGGGGCCGGATAAACCCTCAAGCGGTGTATATAAAGTAGTATGATTGATTTTTAAACCGGAAGTTATTTTGAGTTTTTGACCTAATAGCATTTTTTCCGAATAATATTATTAGCAAATAATAGGCTTTCGTAATCCGGGTCTGCGGGTAATTGGAATCTAACAACTTTTTGGAACTCTAAAAAGTGTCAACGTGGCTCATACTTATGTTAGTATTTGAGAGCATTTTTAATACGGGGTCTTAGCCATTTATCAGTTTTAAATTGTTACGATTCGTCTCCTAAATATTATAAAATATAATAAAATTTTTCGTTTTACAAAATTTTATTCTTACATTCTATCGTAAATTTTCGTTTTTTACTTCAACCTATAGCAATAGCAGCATCAGCAAAAGTTATACCACTTAACATTTCCAAGGCTTTTTCTTCGCTTTCAGCAACTCCAGCAAAATCACATACAAGGCATTGATCTTGAAGCACACAAATTCCCCCCGTGTTCGTACCAATGTTTTTTGTTGTATCGCTGTCATGACTTGCACAATTTGGAGGCTTAGTCATTGTTCAAATTAAATTATTTTTTTAAGTTAAGGAGGGTGCTTAGTCCATGTACATGTATATCCATATATATATTTTTTCGAAATATCTTGCAAAAAATATATTTTAAAAGTTTCATTTTTTCAAAAGTATCGTTATTCAGACTCCAAAATTATTAGAAATTACAAATTTCGACTTAACAATTTCGATGTTCTACCGAGCCGGTAGTACTTCAGTCGGCTTCCAAAGCGGTTTTTTCAGTTGTTTTTTTTTTGCTGAAAAATGAAAGATTTTTTCGACTTTCACCTAGTACTGTTGTTATTCTTCAATCTATTTTTTTCATTAAATACATTTTAATCTATGTAAAATGTGTTGTAGATTTTAATTGAACACTGCCCGTACATGCTTGCGTTGGGTCACAGCCATATGCCCCCTCAGCTATATCTTGAGTTTGGGCAAAGCATCGCTTCGACAAAAATAATAATATGAATGTTTGTTCACAAGTAAAGAGTCGCATTNTAACATTTCCAAGGCTTTTTCTTCGCTTTCAGCAACTCCAGCAAAATCACATACAAGGCATTGATCTTGAAGGACACAAATTCCCCCCGTGTTCGTACCAATGTTTTTTGTTGTATCGCTGTCATGACTTGCACAATTTGGAGGCTTAGTCATTGTTCAAATTTAATTATTTTTAAGTTAAGGAGTAGGGTGCTTAGTCCATGTATATTTTTTCGAAATATCTTGCAAAAAATATATTTTACAAGTTTCATTTTTTCAAAAACATCGTTCAAAATTATTAGAAATTACAAATTTGGACTTTACAATTTCGATGTTCTTTCGAGCCGGTAGTACCACTTCAGTCGGCTTCTAAAGCGGTTTTTTCAGCTGGTTTTTTTTTTGCTGAAAAATGAAAGATTTTTTTCGACTTTCACCTAGTACTGTTGTTGTTCTTCAATCTATTTTTTCATTAAATACATTTTTAATCTGTAAAATGTGTTGTAGATTTTAATTGAACACTGCCCGTACATGCTTGCGTTGGGTCACAGCCATATGCCCCCTCAGCTATATCTTGAGTTTGGGCAAAGCATCGCTTCGACAAAAATAATAATATGAATGTTTGTTCACAAGTAAAGAGTCGCATTGTGCTTATTGAGTTCAAATGTAAGAATTTTTCGGTTATTTGTGACACATACAAACTTTGCTTATATCACTAAAAGATCGAACATCGAAGTTACTCCAAGTGTCAGAAAACTGGAATTGAAATTATTGTGCTTTTGAGTCATGCTCCCTAAAGGTAAATTATGTTTATTATAAAAAATCATTATTTTCTATTCTATGTGATATTTTTTGTGCTAACCCTAAAATTAAACTCGTTTTTCATTGGCTCGCGTTCGCGCTTGTAAAGAGACGGTCCAATCAGAACGTGATATCGCTTGAAATTGAAAGGGTAACACGGCCTATATAAATATATTGGTATAGTCGAGCATTTATTTCATATTCGTTTTAACATCACTATTTTTGTTATCATTTTTTCAATGTATTCAAATCATTTCAATAAAAATTTAAAATTTAATCGATCCGTACTAAAGTCGCTCAAAACCGTTAATCGCGTTTAAGCATAATAACCGTACAAATTAATTTTAACCGTAATTGACATAGTCTAGCGTGCAAAAATAATCTTCGAATTACATCAGATTTATCCATTACTACTGGTTTAGTCTCATGAAAATCGGCTGCGCGTTTCTAGTATACCGTGTCGGCATATTTTAAAATGATATTGGCCAATATGAGCACCCCATTGCAAGAAAAAAGAAGAAAATTGCGCTATTCTAGAAACGCTCAGCCGATTTTCATGAGGCTAAACCTGTAGTTTAAATAATTTCAACAACACTTCGTNGTTATTAAACTTTCTTTTCTCAACAAAAAAAAATAATATGTTGTTTTAGATACAATTTTAAACTCTCCCTTACAGGCCTTGACTGGCGATTTGAGAAGATCGGCCTCTATTTATGGTTTTCAGTAACTATGAAGTTGATATACAGTAACTAGGCAAATAACAACAATGACAAAAAAAAAAACAATTCACTGTAGTGTTCTAAGAAAGTACGCATGTAATCATTTTTATGTAAACAATTGTCGCATCAGTACCACCGCATTAGTATGTTGCCACAAAATCATGTTATATTCATATAAATATGACAAGGTTTACTTTTTAAACATTTCTTAGACTTTAAACTTGTACTTTATGATATAATAATTCGATCAAATCGAGTTTAATCCCAATTTAGTTTACCTTTTATTAAAGTTTTAAAAATATACATGTATTTCATTGTTTGCGTATCCTAACAAGGTCACCAAGATCTTAAAATTGAGATTTGATTTGTTATCATTTTGTTGACTCCTTGGAGTAAATTTGTAGACAATTTGAAATGCACATTAATTGATAAATTGCATTTTAGTTTCTTACGGTATCTTTTTCTTATAACATCGATTAAGGCTGAATTTGGGTCGCATTTGGCGAAATAAAAAAAAGAGGCGGCCATGGAAGAGGTCATCTCATTTTACATTGACGTGAATGGTTAGAGGTGAACCTAATTAAATGTTCGCGTATTGAAAAATACGTCTACCTCTTCCAAGGCCGCCTCTTTTTTTATTTCGCCAATTGCGACCCAAATTCAGCCTTAATCGATTTTAGCATATATGGAATTATTTTGATGCCGCTACATTAAAGCTCCTNTGTTCCATATGAAATTTTAACCGTTTCACTAAACGCGTAACGTCACTTTTGGCTTGAAAATCAATATTTTTTGTCAAATAACTAACATACGGCATGATTCACACCGTATAAATTACTTTAGAAAATGATTTTAAAAAGTAAAATAAGTTTATAAAAAATATTCAAGTTTCTAGCCTCAAAATATCAAAAATTTGTTTAAAAATATATCCAGGTTGGTGATATTTTTGGTATTTTTGACATTTTCATTGGACATTTTCTGTGAAAACATTCATTATTAATTACGCCGGAAAAAAGCTGTGTTATTTCATAATTTACTTCATGATTGATTTGATTATTAATTTACAGTTTTATTATATGTAAATAAACCTAACAACAATTTTTCAGCGTTTTGTTAGATGAATGATTTCTATAAAACGTATGGTGAGGTTGAAATTTGAAATTGATAACTCGGACAAAGCAACTATTAGAAAAATATTAATTTGAGAAGACAAAAAACTACGAAATTTCAGAAGATACTGTTAAGGGGACAATAACGTACCAGATATTAATATCCGATACGTTATTTGTACATGATTGTAATCTAAATTGTGTTCAGATCACCGTGAGTTTGTTTGGGAGAAAGGTCAAATAAACGAAATTTCACTTGACCTTAGAAATTTCAACGTCATCTTTACTGAATTGCTAATTTAGTTTTTTGTAGCAAAATCCACGCGATGTCCCAATCCACTGAAATGATATAGATGACTGGCATTACAATACTATATCTTGTTAATGGATTGGGACACCACGTGGATTTCGCTACAAAACAACTAGAATAACAATTAAGTAACTACTTTATTTATAGTATTATATTTTGGCATTAAAGACGGTTGTTGAAACTTATTCTCTCAAATTTGGCGGTCTCAACGGACCATATCATCGATCTGAAAACCATTCTGTAACTCCAATCGTAGAAGGTGACATTTTTGAATGAAGATTTTTTTTTCTAAAAAATGCGTTTAGGAGCGATTAAATTCGTACAAAATATTGGTGTAAAATTCAAATAAATTACTTTAGATTGCCAAAAATAATTGGTCTAAATATGAGACTAATTTTGACTGTTTTCGAATAAAAGCTAAATTTTCGAAAATTTTCGAAAATAAAACGAATAGTGTATAATTAATCAACAAATAAGACGAATTATCTTTAATCTAAAATGGTTTATATTTAGATTTGACCACTTATATTTTGCAAATTTTATGCTCAAATCATTTTGTCAGAAAAAAAGAATAAATATGCAAAATATCTTTGTGTTTAAACTAGGTAGCAAATAAGTTATAAACGGACAAATGTCATCAAGGCAGATAACGAAACTAAAAATGATGCTGTGGTGGCGGCAGCAGTGCTTCCCTCAGCAGGTTCTTCGGCGTCAGTTGAACCTCCAACGCTTTTCTAGCTTTATCAATATCCTTCATTTTAGTTCATTTAAAATTCAGTTTATTAGAGAATCAATTTGCTGTTTTAAAACAGAGACAGGGGTTAGAAAAACTTTTGAGACATTTTTGTCACCTTGTTAGGGTCACTAACACTGGACCAATAATTTTTTTCCGATAAAAAGCATCACCTATGATTTAAGCACGTTTGTTTCTTATTAGGCTGTCCCTTATCACCCCTGTAATTATTTATGGAAATCATGCTTAAAGCCATTCCTGCCGGCCGAAAGGGCAACAACCATATTTTCGGCTTTTCCGACCGATTTGTTGCATGAGCTCGAGCCGCACACCGTTGTCGTCGATTTAACATTCGAAAAGCCTTCGACATCGGCCGTGGTAGTTCCAACCGGATCCTTGGAGCATCCACGCTTCATGCCATAAATGGCCGTACTGGCGCTCGAGTTGTAGCTGGTTTCGGTGGCAAAGCATGATGTAAAGGACAAATCGCTGCATTCGGTGGCTTTTGCAGTTGATGGAATCGTGAAACACTCGTCAGCTTGGTTTGTATTTGAAGCTGGAGTTTCACAGGTGAAGCATTGAAGTTTACGAATGGTCTTTGCAGGTTGACAAAATCATTTGTTTCAAAATTAAAATACGTGTAGTCAGAAAACGAAAATTGACGCTATATTGATGGCTAGATGGTTTCGCGAGTCTCGTCTGACGGTAATTAATAATACATGTGTATAAAAATGAAAATTATTGCTTTAAAACAAATTGCTTTAATAAAGTTAAATATTGGCCTCTACTTGCATTTACAAAAAAGGTCACTTGGCAAAAATTGGGACGTAGGTTAACCGAACCCGTNTAAAGCCATTCCTGCCGGCCGAAAGGGCAACAACCATATTTTCGGCTTTTCCGACCGATTTGTTGCATGAGCTCGAGCCGCACACCGTTGTCGTCGATTTAACATTCGAAAATCCTTCGACATCGGCCGTGGTAGTTCCAACCGGATCCTTGGAGCATCCACGCTTCATGCCATAAATGGCCGTGCTGGCGCTCGAGTTGTAGCTGGTTTCGGTGGCAAAGCATGATGTGAAGGACAAATCGCTGCATTCGGTGGCTTTTGCAGTTGATGGAATCGTGAAACACTCGTCAGCTTGGTTTGTATTTGAAGCTGGAGTTTCACAGGTGAAGCATTGAAGTTTACGAATGGTCTTTGCAGGTTGACAAAATCATTTGTTTTAAAATCAAAATACATGTAGTCAGAAAACAAAAATTCAAAAATTGCTCAAAGCTTCACAGTCTGAGAGTCCCCATACGGTACATTTTCTGAAGTTTCGCAAAAAGACTCTTCAAATCAGCTTACCGAAGCGTGCATTTGTTTTTAGGTCTAGAAGCGTACTTTGTTAACCTAGATCTGAGTACGCAGTTGCAGATTTGTATCGTAGTTTTCCAACTGTGAATTACACAAAGTACCATTGGTGTAGTCACAAACGTAGTTGCTGACCGTGACTCCGAAAAGATCGGGTGATGGACTTGATCCGGTTTTCAACTTTTCACCCTCTTTCAAACATCCACGTTGTAGATACCAATTGTAGGTTGTGGTTGGATTATTGGTAGGGCCAGAGATTTCTTTGTATTTGTAAGCATTTACAAAACACATGGTCTCGCAACGCCCAGATGTTCCCGTGGCAGAAACTGAAGTATCAGCTTGAAAAGGGTTTACAACTCTGTTTTATTGTTAGTTGGACATTATTTATCTAGAAGTTTTCTAGTTTTAGTATGCGAAAAATTTTACTTCGTCATATCACATGTCAAAAAATGTCCATATAATAGCACATGGATTGCACATTATGTTTTTGAAAACAGAGGTGCTTCTACTTTAAAGGGTCGTGACTGTTATTATTTACCGTTTTTGATGTGAATGATTCCGAATGAATCAAATTTAGTAAAATAAAAGTTTTTTTTTAAATTCTAATTGCGCAAAAAATTTGAATTTTTGAACTTATGTGTACTCCAAAAATTTCAAAGGAACAATGAAGGTTGAAACCCTAGCTTGTGGTTCAAAGGTTTCCCAGCAAAGGCTTGTGTCCTGTGATTTGACTTCATCATAAGTGGGCTCAAGTGGATTCAATCCGGTGCGAACATCGGTGATTTTGACATCGCACGAATAGCAGTCAAAAACTTTGGCGATTGACACCGCACTGGTTCGTAGAGTGTTTCCTTTTGAGGTTGTGGTGCGTTGATTATTTTGCTTGACATTAGTGTAGCCAGCTGGAAACACATAGGCGTCAGCTTGAGCTTGTTCGCCAGTTTTGACGCCGTCGTTTGGATCCGCGGCGCATCCACGTTTGGCGTAATAAAACGTTTCAGCCGTATCCGATGCTTCAAGTTTGTACGAGGAAGAAACGGCAGCGCTAAACACAATTTAATTATACCGCTATAGACTATAGCCTATAGTTTAAACTTTAACGTCGATGTGAATTTACTAATATTATCAAGATAACGATAAATTCTTATCATGCTTAAAATTGCATTTATTTTTTATTCGCGTCGCCCGGTAGTATATATACATATATATACTGCGTGTCGGTTTCTAGACTGACATAAATTATGTCACATAATTTTAGTAATTTTTTAACGTTGTTTTCTCAAGCTTGTGTCAGTCTGGAAACCGACACACGGTACACAGGGTGCGCAGTTATCTTGCGAACTTGGTTCTCGAAGAGTCGCAAGATAAACATTTTTAAAACACAAAAAACGAATTGTGACATTTTACCACTTTTTATTTTGGTTTATTTAAAAATTAGTGAATTTCGAACGTTTAACTGCCCGATCGAACCTACGTGTTCGAATAAATGCAGGTACATTATACAAAAAATTTCAGTTCAAGATTTATTCAAAGAAAAATCGAAACTTTATTTTAATCAGAATATTTTTTGCAAGATAACTGCGCAGTGCGTGGGCGGAAACCGCGAAAAAAAATTTGAAGAAAACTCGCAAGACAAGCGAGCGGCAATTTTCATATAAACAATAAACAAACTTCTATACAGTATGACAACTAGGACGAGCTGCGCGCTTTTGAGCAAACTGTGGCTCAAATCTTTTTGATGAGCACTTTGCAGCTAGCTGTTCAAGTTACAACAGCGCGCCGCATTGATACACACGCCATACGCCCCCACCACGCTCGCGTATATGTTTAAATGATTATACTGTACTTGGGCAGGCTTGGTACAGTCATTCTGTCATAAATGGCAAATGACTAGCCAGCCATTGGCCCAACCCTGGAGAAACATGATATCATAATATGGCCAGATTAATTAAATCATTAATACACCAATTTCTTGTGAAGATTCCGTTTTTTGTGAAGATATTTTTTTTAGTTTAAAATGAAGTTGTAGGGTCGATCAGTTTTAAAAATGNTTTTTTTAACGTTGTTTTCGCAAGCTTGTGTCAGTCTGGAAACCGACACACGGTACACTGTACCGTACACAGGGTACGTATCTTAGTTATCTTGCGAACTTGGTTCTCGAAAAATCGCAAGATAAGCATTTTTAAAACACAAAAAACGAATTGTGACATTTTACCACTTTTTATTTTGGTTTATTATTATTTAAAAATTAGTGAATTTCGAACGTTTAACTGCCCGATCGAACCTACGTGTTGGAATAAATGCAAGTACATTATACAAAAAATTTCAGTTCAAGATTTATTCAAAGAAAAATCGAAACTTTATTTTCATCAGAATATGTTTCGCAAGATAACTGCGCACTGCGTGGGCGGAAACCGCGAAAAAAAATTTGAAGAAAACTCGCAAGACAAGCGAGCGGCAATTTTCATATAAACAATAAACAAATTTCTATACAAGCAAATTTTTCCAACAGGCAAATCTCTTGTAACCAAACTAGGATTTCATCAAAAATAATGAAATTATCGTTTATTTTTGGATATGTTAACATAAAACTATGTTATAAATCACGTTGAAAACTATTTAAATGTTCTCAATAAATAAGAACAACCGAGTTTTTATTAAAATTTAAAATGGTAAATTATGATGATTTTAATAGTTGAAATTGTTAGTTAGGTTATAAATGCTTTATATAAATAAGTACAACTCAAAACATACCAGGCCAAAGTTTTACATTTCACTCTTTGTTCGGTCTTAGCATTCACACAGTTGTTATCTGCATTTGTGTTTGAGAGTGGAGTTGCACATGATAAACATTCGAGTTCAGCAACAGCAGGTTCTAAACTGGGAAGATCTGGTGGTCCGGAACCGTCCGTTGACATAAATTGTGGTTTAAGTCGTGAAATTAATGGTTTTACGCAGCTTTCAGGACTTCCACCAAGATCATTACCATCACAGTCATTACCCGCCGAATTTTTAAGGCCATTACTATCAAGGGAACTAACGGTAACCGAAGCATATCCATTATCATTGAACTCGTCAGTTTGGGTATTGTCAATTAATTTATCAACGACTGCTGATGCATCCGAAAATTGTGCTTTAGTATTTTGAATTCCGGCAGCAAAAGCCAACGGAAATGTACCAGCAGTACTACCTGTATTTGTTCCCGCATCCGGATACTAAAAATGTAAATGGTAAATACATATTATATGTAACATATACGTATTTATGCACGTAGGATGCATATGTAGTAACTAACATAAACGTACATTTATATATAACAATAATTTTTAAATCTTCATTTTTGCAGTCCTGCAAATAAAACTAAAAAATACGTATGTTTGTTACATTTAAAGTAACTTCATTAATCTTTGGTTAATTAGTTTTCTTTAAAGGTTGAACTCCCAGGGGTCACTTCGTCCAAATTTGGACTAAACGCCCTTAACGGACTAAAAATTATAGTAAACCGGGCTTAATAGAAAATCGCTGAAACACGGGTCTAGTTAAATTTTATGAGGAAAAAGTATAAAACATAAAACGGAACTGATATTTTTATCGTCTTAACATGGGCACAAAGGACTAAGTCCAAATTTGGACTTAAAGTGACCCCTAAGGATTATATGCCACTTGTGACCCTTGGGAGGTCCCATGTTACTTTACAAAACTTAAAACTAGTCAGACAACATATTAAGGTCACAAATGGCCACATAAGGTCATACAATGTCACAAAAATTTATATTAATAATAATTATCATAATGATAAAAGGAAATATAAAAGGAAATATAATTTTCTTTTATGCCCTAGTATGAACTTATATGAGTTTAGGTGACCTTAAGTGATCTTATCAGTTTGTCTGACTAGTATTTAAGTCTTTTTGGAAAATTTCGTAAGTGGGTTTAAAATATCAAGTAAAATAATGTACCTTTGCATTATCTTTTGCTTTTGCGGCTGTGTTTGTTGCCAAATAGGTTCGAATGAATTTTTTCATGTTCGTGGCTCCTCGTGGTGTACCGTGCTCAATACCGGTATCGTCAAATGTGGGATCCAGTTCATTTTCGGTGGCCGATTGGCAGCCACGTTTAACACCGACCCACCAACTGGTTGTGGTTAAATCGTCTTTGGTTGAATATTGCCATGTTTCGGTCGTACAAATTCCATTTCTGGGCAGACAGAAAAAGTTTGTATTACGGGCCGTAATGTCATCGGTGGCAAAAAGCGATGAACTGGACGGATTCCAACAGTCGGTTGTTATTTGACTTGACATGGTCGGCTGCAATGAAAACTCTTGAGCGCCATGACACACAATACAAAGGGAATGCGCAGCTTGTTGTGGCGAGGTCTCTGTTGCATCCTTGTTTGTCTGTAAACGGTTTAAAATATAATCTCAACTACAGATACTGTTTCAATATTAAAAAGGAAAACTTAGGTAGTTAAAAAATAAGTTCATTTTACTGATTTAAAAATAACTCACCAGGATTCCCGAATAGGTGTTTTTTAGATTACCCTAATTTTTTAATTAAAATGTAGATCAAAATCAATCTCACACTATTTAGGAGTTACAAATTAAAAATCGGTCGACGTAGTGAACTAAGGTTTTGGACTACATTTCATTTTGTTTTCTAAACCTATTCTAAAGGGTCGAATCAATAGAAAAATTACGTAATCTAATAAAATCATCATATGCAAGTGCGAAACAAATAAATTGCGATGGTTTGAAAATGTTGTTTCTCCTATAAATTAATAATGATAATTATTTTAAATTATTTATTACCTAAACTGTAGTAGTGAAGGATTTTAAACAATTGCCTGTCGAGTTGTAACGTCGTTAGGTAAAGCTTCGCGTCCATCCATTTGAAAAGTTTGCCAATTATCAGCTAGTAAAAGGATATACGATATACGGGACCTTATTGGACATACGGTACAAAATTACGGTTATCTGTGAATCCTTTCCTAGTTCCAGTGGGGTAGCAGAGTCATGTTTATATTTATTTGATAGTATTTTGTATGTTCCACGTCGTGTGAAAATGGGATTAGCCGCCTTATATTGGGCGGTAGGTAGAGTGTCAGCTTCATATAATTCGCCTACGCCACCAACCGTTCCATATTCGGCTCCACTTGTTCTACTAGCTGACAGGGACCATGCCTTAATACCTTCGTACCGTTCCAAGTCTACCTGGGACGAACTGATCGCGCCACTGCTAGTTAATCGCTCTACGCCATATACCCAACGATCAATATCCTTAGCCTCGTAAAGGAAAAACTGGGGTCAAGGTTACATATAATCGATTTGATAAAAAATATAATAACGCTTAAATTACAAATTTTGAGCTCAACAAATGTCAAAAATATTTAAAATGTCAAATACAGTACAGGGAGGACGAAAAAACACACCTAGCCTTACTTGGTTCCCTTATCCGTACTTGGCGTTGTCACTTCTAACACGAAAAATTTTTGAGGAAAAAGTGGCTAGATAAACGCAAGAGATGTAAATGTAAAAATTTAAATGTAAAAAAACAAAATATTAATACACCCCATGCGCCGCTATGTTGCAAAGTTTGTATTAACAAATTCACAAGATAAAGAAAAATCTGCAAGATAACGAGTGGCAACATAACAGCGCAGGGGTTTCAATGTTTAAAATTATCTAATAGACAATTAAAGAAAAGTTTGAAAAACTTTAGAGATACTGTCAAAAGCTTAATGAAAACCCTTTACTTAGCAATACAATTACTGTCGGTCGTCTCATCAACCCTTTTGATCTCGCCCGTTTTTACAGCTTCGTCGAATGCTGGCGAGGAGGCCCCATGTAAGCATGGATTTAGCCGACTTGAAGCAGCACCATCACTATCAATACCGCTGAGCATCTCGAGGGCGTGTTCTTCGGACTTGGCAACACCCGCATACTCACAAATTATACATTTATCCTTGAATTCAGTACATGATACAGCCGAAGAAGAGTATGTTCCTGTATTTTTAGTGTTATCATTATCATCACTAGAACACCTATCCACAGCACACGCTACTGATGGATCACAAGCAGCACGCTCTACTTGTACGTCACCCGCGTGACATTTATCAAAAAATATAAGTAACACAGAAGAAAGAAGTCGCATTGTCCTGATAAAGTTTAACAGCATTAATATTAAAAAAATGTTACACATATTACCAAATGGGCCGTTATGTTTCACTCTTTTTTGCAAAGTTAATAAATTATTATAGAATTACGTAACCTTTCTGGCTCTGATTAATAACAATGTACATTCCAAAATATCCAAAAATGAAAAATTAAAGTTCATATCATCTACAACGTTTTTTTTCGAAAATGGAAGACGAGAACGTGACAAGTTTTTTTTATTTCATTTTGAGAGGACCGTGCCTCTCAGGTTCAGGTTCACAAATACATCAAAAAATTCGAATTTCGCATGCTTTAAATTAAAGTATTATACTATTATTTACCCCTCTCATTTTAACTCTGATGTACGTGAATATTTTTTGTAACCGTTTCACAATTTCTAACAAAGCATCTGCTTTAAAACATGCTTTTCAAAACAATGTTTTAAAATAAGAGACACTGACTACTTCTCGCCTGATACATTTCGTTTAAATTTGACGCATCTGAGTTAAAATAAAACAAATAAGATAAAACCGATATATTTTCTTTACATTTCCGATATTAAACTATGCCTTTTTTATTTCGGCCTTGACTTGATTAAATTTCGTAAATTCGTTCTATTTATGCTGAGCAAGTAACTATGAAATCAATACTGTGTATTGTCCAGTTTCCATTGGCAGCTGTAACTACCATCATGGCGCGTCGTCAACTTTTCCAGAAAAAACGCGTTTATTTTGCTGTTGCTCCTAATAAAGACCCTAGAATACAATGTGCGGTCAATTGCAGTTTGTTGTGACAACATCTGTTTACATAGAATTACAGTAGATTAATGGCGTATATCATATACGGTTACCGTATTACGGTATATCTTATAAAATAGGATACTATTCAGCTCATTATTAACTCCGAAGGGCAAACTTTGACGGGCGGGAATCGCCAGATTTCTCTATAAGAGAAGTTAAAAAATACAAATGCAATATTTACGGTAAAAAGTGCCTTTCCTCTATAGAAGTTTTGGTTACGCAGTCATTGGATTTCATATGATACGCCGTGAACCCGTCATTAACTAGCAGGTTTAAGCTGATGTTTCAGTACTCGGATAGTCCTGCAACAAGAATATATGTGGAGTGGTTGAACTCATGGCACATGTTTTCATTTTGAAACAAATAGCATACATTCATTTCTGTGGGCCCAAAAGTGAAAAACTAAAAATGTGTAAAAATCATACTTTTAAATGTCTGTAGCGGATGTTAGAATTTTTTTTTGGTAATTTATTTTTAACACGGAATTCTTCTTAGATGACTTATTTTAACACGAATAATTGGGATAACAGTTTGCAGTGGAAATAACACATTTTTCGTCATTTTTTTCCTTTTTATTTTCCAGCATTTCCGCCTACGCACTACCCATGTGAAATAACAGTTTGCAATTGAGACAGTTTGCAATTGAGAAACTTTTTTTGGATATTTATTACATTTTTTATCAGTTCTGAAAACAAATTCACTCCCAAAGGACATTGCAGCTTCCTTAGAAATGTTAAATGTTCGGCTAAATGGTTAAAATGTTTGGCGTTCGCTCCAGGTCTTGCAAAAATCTAAAAAAAATCACACCAGGTCTAATTTTTCCACTTTATCCGTCAACGCTTAGTATTTTTTTTTTCGAGTTTGATATAAAAAGTTCGAGTTTGATATAAAAAGTACAACAAACAGTTTTTGTCAAAATAATCAACAATAACTTCTTCAAATTTTTATCTATTCTAACATCATTTGAAAAATAACGATTTTTTTTATTATTTTTTTTTATATGATAAGCGTACAAAATGAAGCATTTGCTCATTTTATTTGTCAATTTGGAATTAAAATCTAGAGAAAAAGCCTATTTGCATTCGAGATAACATTTTTTTTTGTTCAAGTTTTCCAGGGTTTTAACCTACGCACTACCCATGTGAGATAACAGTTTGCATTTGAGATAACAATTTGCATATGAAATAACACTTTTTTTCGGAAAAAAAAATGTGTTATCTCACATGGTTATATGGTGTAATATGTATATATATATATATATATATCGTTATAATTTGAGCTCTTATACGTACAAATTTGAGATGAACATTACGAGATTATAATACGAGATTGCTGAGTCGACTGCTTAAAATCCTGTTTTTATAAATTTTCCCGTACCAAATGGTGCATTCCGACAAGAATACACGGATAATCGGGAGTGGCCAAATTACGGGGCCAATATTAGCTCGACGAGCTTTTTTTATTGATTCAAGGCGGCTTGATAATTACGGTACCAAAATATTCTCCATAAAAATAGTTTGTCTGGCATTTTAGCAATAGCTAACCATTCATATACGTATTGTTTTCACTTTTATTTTACAAGAGCAACAAAATCCTCCCAAAAGGGGCAAACGGATAAAATTGCTGCTGGGATTCAATGTCATTGTTCGGGTGAATATTGTTTCGGGCTTAATGAATCTGGCCATTTAATATTTTTGCTTTTTAAAGCTATCGTTAGCCTCGGTGAACTCTGCCAACTTGGCAACTGCACCTCAATATGTAATCGAAGATCACCAATTGTTAAAAACTCTCAATTGCAAAAATCCTTCAAGGAAAAGGAATTCTGCGTCGATGCCTATAATGGATGCCGAGTATTTTTTACCGTATGTACCACCGCAGTGTTGGAAAAGTTGGCCAACGCTCCAAATTTTCCCCAACGCCCAACGCAAGCGTTGGCCAACGCTCGGATTTTTCCCAACGTTGCCAACGCGTTGGTTGGGCGTTGGTCGTTGGCCAACGCACCTCAACGCCCAACAATTCCAACACTGATGCTTAACGGATAAGTGTAAAACTATTTTAGACAATAAATAGAACATGTCGGAGGGGCGTCTTGGTTTTACACAGCATAAATACAGTATACAATTGCGTTAATTGTTTGAAAAATTTGAGCGTTGGCCAACGCTTGAATTTTTCCCCAACGCCCAACGCTCCCAACGCGTTGGGAAGAAAAATTTCCCCAACGCCCAACGCTCCCAACGCGTT
>SCLG01000155.1:105694-115968 GCA_004367875.1 Oikopleura albicans
ATATTTTACCTGAAACCGTCAACATCCACCAATTGCTCTTTTCTTTTCCGTATCGCTAATTCAAATTCGCTCATCGGATTGCCAGTCGAACTTGACTTGCCAGTCGCTTTGCTCATCTGTCGAATTTGTCTTACTTCATCATTTGTCTGCTCTAATTCTTCCTCCAAACTCTCTATTTTTTGAAGAATTGCGGTCATTTGATCATCTTTATCATTTGTGTTTTCCTTTATGAGCAAGAACGGTTGAGCTTGAGCTGATGAACAAAACCGGTGCATTGCTGTTTTATCGATAATAATGGCATCATCAAGCGGCAGTAATTCTTTATGTCCAGTTATTGTGGCCCAATTTTTGCGAGTCGAACGTGTTGTCTAAAAATAGTAAAATAAAAAAGTAATATACACCACTTACCTGCTTAAAGTATCACCAAAATAGAAAGAAAACTGTTACGTTAAGCAAACATGCTGATTTGAGTAGGTATAAGTATAATCGGTTTTGAACAAATCGAAATATACCGGTATGTAAAATCATACCGTATTGTTCTTTTAATCTCTTGTCCAACTGAATCCACATGGTGTCCCAAACCACACAAAAGTATATAACTGCCAACGCAAGGCAATGGATTCGGACATCGCGTAGATTGGGTTGGAAGAGAGATTAGAAGAACAATGGTGGTTCTCAAAATCAAAGAACAACTTTTTTTTCGACCTCCCCAAATCGAAAAACTAATTTTTCAGATCAATAGAGCTCGAAAAACTACTCACATCTGCAAAAAAAAAGTTATAAAAAAGTACACAAAAAAGTACTTTTTTTTCATTTTTGACCACTTTTTGACCTAAAATCTTTGAAACATTTTTGACCACTTTCTAAACACTTTTTTTTCGAAATTTTTAGTGCATTCGTCTTTTTAAAACCACCAATACAGTATATTTTAGCACACTAGAAAGTGATTTTTTAGAGATATACCTTGCAACTCCGGACGAGAAAATAAATGAAATTAACCGGTGGAACCCAAATAGGCCTCTTATAATATTCTTTGATCAGTTTATATTTCCACATATACCATTCGTCACGATACCCATCACGATTTTCTTGAATAGACTCAAAAGAGTAACTCATCATTGCAATAAGCAGGTTGACCAATACCACGTTTGCCATCAACATATACACGCCAAGCACAAATTCCGATACTGTCTGAGGTTGTTCACGTTCGATATATAAGTAAACCGAATGCGCTGTAATCTTTCACAAACAAATTTAAATATGTTTACTTAATTTATTTGGTGAACGACTCATGTCAATATTGTTGGCTGTTAAAAAATTAAAGCGTAGGACGTGGGCGGATACGCGTTAATTTAAAATTGCATAGACGGGAAATAAATAAGCTTAATTTTTGAAATTTCTCCTGGTCATTTCCAGTCATATTACAACCTAGCCTTCCCCCGCCGAAGAACATCGATTGAGATTTGAAGTAAAGTTCGCTGAAGAGGAAGAATTATCACACCGTTCAGGTCCATCTGGACTTTCGTGATTTTCGCCAATATACACTGATGTTTCGCCCAGAAATAATTCTCCAAAAATATGAAAGTAAGCCTTAAGGCAAATTCCACGCATGATTTCCATCGGGCGCCATTCATTCGGATATAAAATGGATTGTGAAATCGTACCATAAGTGAACATAAAAATAAGAAAAAGAGCAAAAAATGATACAACGTCGAAGAACATTCTCTTTTAAAGGGTTAAATATTTCTTATAGTTGTGTTTAACATGCTTCAGCCGTATTTACTTTTTTAATTCTAAAAAAATTATACCGTATTCTGCTGTGTGCAATTTGACGTCTGCTTTGGTCCTATTTTTTTTCAAAATTCAGAGAACATTTCAATTATTATTTTTTATTGAAACTTTTTTCATCTGCAAAACTGATCCTAAATTGGCACTATTTATAATTTCACACAAAAACCGACCCGTATTTGGCACTTTTAATCATTATTTGGAGCCATTTCTAAAGCGACCCTTACTTAGCACTAATAATGTATGATGGAAAATGTGAAAGTAGGCACATGATTAGCCGATAGAGAACATTTCTTTACTCAGAAAATCCTTTGATTCTGAAAATAGCCTGTATTACCAAAAAGTGTTTTTTATCAGAGCATGAACCCGTTCGCTTTAATGCCAATATTTTCGGACCGATATTGTCAAAAACTATCAAAAAGTGAATCATCCTAATCATCGAAATGGCAAAACATATCGAGTATAAAATCTGTATGTTGTATAAGAACCAGTCAAGTCGCAGTGGACATTCTTCAGTTTCCGTTGCAATTAACTGGTACGTATGATGTGTGATAAAGGCAACAAAGAAAATTGTGATAATAGCCAAATCGGACTTATTCCATGTCGAGGACCACCAGTTGTAAATTCGATTGACAAGCGTCATACCCTCACTTGACACGTATATCTGCCGCAGTTCTTCCAGCGCAAACATTATCATCCAAATAATAAGAATATATTCGGGCCACTTCACGTAGCTACAGATACTGGTGGTCAATAAATAAATAAAAAGCATGTTAAATACTGTGTCAAGGGTGAGAACAAATGTAGCATTTTAAATCAGTAGTTGATTACAAGAACTCATTTATTTTAAATTGTAAATTAAGTCCTGTGGCCCGACAGTGCCATATGGCACTATTTTCATTCGTTTCGCTAATAGCTAGAAATCGATAAGAGTAATCTCCATTCGGGTTTTCGTATTTGATTTGTGTGCCGATGGCGGTTATTTTTTGTATCAAAATTAATTTCCGGTAAGCCGGAAATGGACATCCGATTACCGGTTTTTGCATTTTGGTACCGCCAATTATTGACAAAATTGTCACATATACTAACTCGACTACGGCGAATTCAAATTTGCCGTTTCTTTTTTTCTACAATGTTCGGTTAACCGAAAATGAAGAACCGGTTGCCGTTTTAATACTTTTGCACCTCTTATTATCGGATGTCCATTTCCGGTTAACCGTAAATTAATTTTTACAAAAAATAGCCGTGATCAATAGCTCTTGTCAATCTTGAGCTATAAGCGTTAAAAATAAAACGGAGTCTTAGGAGTTAAGTTATACAGACAAGTTCAATGGGGACAGGTTCAATGGGGTTCAATGGGGATGTGTGTAGTTTTATCGAAAAATTGTCAAAATTCCGGGGTACTGTAATGACATTGTTTGATAGGTAAATCATAATTATCCACCTAGATAGATAAATTTTTTAATAAATTAAATTTGATCTACAGATCCTCAGAATAAGCTTAGGAAAGCCTAAATTGCTCACTAAATTCTAAGTATTTTTTGTCAAACCCTAACTATATGAGAGGCCCAGTTAATATAAAAAACTTGGCTTCCGCTCGATTCAATTTTGATATTTTTTCGTTTCTCCTTCCAAATATTATCGAGAGTATTCCAGACTCCCGGTAGGGCCAAGAAACTATGCGCACCGGAAACTTCGGCTAAATCAAGACATGTCATGTTTGCCCAATCGCACTGAGGCCAACCCAAAATTTTTTGGGCCTTTGTCCAGTCATCCTCCCACGCCTCCGCAAAAATGTTGACGGCTAACTGTTTGTATTTTTTTGAGTACTCCCAAAAATCGGTTTTTGTATCGGTTTCAATAGTGGTACTTCGTCTAACAGTATCACAAATGGACGCAATAGCTAGGGCAGTTGGAATTGTCATCGGACTTTTTCGCCAAAGATATTCCACGAGCTCCATTCTTTCCGTCATTATTGCCCAAAGTAATAAACCCTGATGCTCCGCTCCTGAAATTGATAATTTTATTGAGCTGTATATACGATATGATGAGGTCCCGTTGGGCAAGGAAGCTCCTGTCGACCTCCTTTTTTGAATTAAAAAAATAGATTGACTGCATGTCCGATAATTTCCGTCAACCGGAAGGTTGTAGAAAAACCGGTCAATTTCCAATGTCTTAGATTTCGGGAGATTTGGGATCCTAGGTTTTATCCAAAGTTTGACAGATTTTCTGATTTCTGTACAGTTCAATATGTATTTGCTTTTCCATGCAAAAAAAATTTTCTTCCAATTTCCGTTCATGCAAATAATTTGGACAAAAATTCTATTTTTTACCTTCAACTCTTCTTGATAATCGGTGTGGAGAGAAGGCTAATTCGTATTTGACCAATTTTAAATGATCCATAAATACGTCCGTGTCCATATTTGTCGATTTTAAAAATTCTATAAATGCCGTTTGAGTAGGACTCCGAGAAGACAAACAGAAAATATTTTGCACATCAGAGCGAAATAACTTGAGCAACATTTTTGGCGTAATAAAGTCCATCAATTTTTTAAACCCATAACTTGAATATACTTCTTCCGTGATTAACTTGAGCCACTTATACACGAACTTTTGGTGAGTTTATAATGGATAAAAAGAAGCCGTATTCACATACTAAATACTATTTTACGGGCTATCTTTCCGCTTTGTAGCGATTATAAAGGTTAAATAACACGTCAAGTGGTGTACTTCATATCATTTGTTGAGACTTATGCTGTAAAAATCTTAAAACTCCAACTTAGAATGTACTAGAGCGTGCCAGAGGATTTGCTCCGAGTTGTCACGGATCATCTGAGCAATTTTCTGTGTAAGTTTAGTCCGTATATTACTTCCGCTATAGTGCCAAAGTGTTAAAGTGGCCTGAAGATATCTAAGAGTGTATTGTGGCATTAAAGAGCGATATTCTAGCCCGTCTTCCACTGCGTTAGTAATTCCTTCAACAATACTTGCTTTATCGGGGTCTTTTATTTGAATGCCTTCGCTGTTCAAAAGAAATCGCTTTAGGTGATTCTTGAAAGCGTGAGTTATACGGAACTGTAGTTCTATTTGGTGGGGTTTTTAAACTGTTGTAAGGTCGAAACGGTATGCAGCAGTACAGTTGCATACATTCAATATACGGTTGCTGCATGAAAAACGTTTGTAGAGTTCCAATTTTCAGAATTCTATGCAGTTTCAAACCCATATCCTGGATCAAGGTCAATTTTTTCGCGTTTCATTTTCTCACTTGCAATAGCTTGATGCATAAAAGGCCTCGTTATAAGGGAACTTGTTATCTTTTTAGCTGTTGCTTCGGCGTTTGTTTTTCCCAAGTCGTGTCGAAATCGACAAATCCCGTCGATGAGCAAATCGACTAGAGACTCAGTGCGTTGTGCTCTTTTTCGCTTTCGTGTGTCAACACTTTGGACAAAGTAACAAATTGTTAAAGTTACAACTTATAACTTAGACTATTAGCTTAAAACTTATAACTTAGACTATTAACTTAAAGCAGTTACAGACCGCCTATGCCATGCCACTAACAACACTGTTGATTTAATATAGCATGGTTTATAACTTTTTTACAAGTCATTCATATTCTCAATGAGGGCATGGAATAAGCATTCTGAATTACATGCCACTAACTATNGGTGATTCTTGAAAGCGTGAGTTATACGGAACTGTAGTTCTATTTGGTGGGGTTTTTAAACTGTTGTAAGGTCGAAACGGTATGCAGCAGTACAGTTGCATACATTCAATATACGGTTGCTGCATGAAAAACGGTTGTAGAGTTCCAATTTTCAGAATTCTATTCAGTTTCAAACCCATATCCTGGATCAAGGTCAATTTTTTCGCGTTTCACCTTCTCACTTGCAATAGCTTGATGCATAAAAGGCCTCGTTATAAGGGAACTTGTTATCTTTTTAGCTGTTGCTTCGGCGTTGGTTTTTCCCAAGTCGTGTCGAAATCGACAAATCCCGTCGATGAGCAAATCGACTAGAGACTCAGTGCGTTGTGCTCTTTTTCGCTTTCGTGTGTCAACACTTTGGACAAAGTAACAAATTGTTAAAATTATAACTTATAACTTAGACTAAGATGTAATTGAATTCCATGCCACTAACAATACTGTTGATTTAATATAGCATGGTTTATAACTTTTTTACAAGTCATTCATATTCTCAATGAGGGCATAGAATAAACATGCTGAATTCCATGCCACTAACTATAGCGTGGTTGAATACTTTTTTACGAGTCATCCATATTCTCAATTGAATGTGTCCAAACTTTGTATCAGATATAAAAAAAACCTTTTATGCGAACAAATTTATATTTGGTAATAATGGCCCTTATTATGAGATATAAATAACAATTTAAGAAGAAAAAATGATTATTTTGGCCCTTATTATGGGAAAAAACTTGAGAACGTCGCAGTAAGACCTTGGGCGGCATATTTGACTCATAATATCGAAAACCTTTACCTTGACATATGTTACTCTAACTTGCCGGGTTTCGAATAAAAATAATGCCGATGTTTTTACTTAGATAATCATTAATTGCATAAATGTCCTCCCACGTGCCGCCAATGTAAATGTAAACAAGTGGTATATGTACATACGTATCTTGACCGGTGCAATTACTGAACCATTTCAAACCGGACGGTGGTGCGTTATCATCCTCGCATTGTAATGCAAAAGACCCATTTGCATAAAATTCGATATGTTTCCGAAACCAACACGTATTTTTCTTATTTTTCTTTTCCTTTTCATGAAGAATAATTAGATATTCATGACTTCAAATAGATAACAATTAATTTATAATAAAAATTTGAAAATCTACTACTGTAGTAAAATTTGACATACCTATTATACCCCGTGGTACCCATCGTCTCACATTAATTAAAGACTTTTTTCTTGTATATTTTAGATGGAAAAAATTCCCTTTTTTGCACGGGGAAAATAGATTTTTGCACTGTAATATATGATGTACTTTCACCCTTAGATTACCAATTTCAAATGAAACTTTTTAAAAAGACACTTTTACCCGCTATAGTGTATGAATCTATGAAAGACCTTTCGCGGTTTACAATGCTCTCTAGCGCCAACATTTGTTTGTTAATGTATATTTATAACATTCGTAATCTACGAATCAAACGGTGCAAAAGCAGGAATCTAGAAAGTATGAAGGAAAAATACCGGGCGTTTGTATGAGTTGCGGCCAAAATTTACCGGTCTAAATATGTTATCCTGGGCTTTGATCGTGGTCATTTGGCCCAACATTTGGAATAACATTCGGTCTTATTAAAGGAGCCCCAGATGCAATTCCTATAACTGGTACTTTGGTTCGAAACCGGTGAAGCTGCTTTTCTCTAGAAGTTCCGACGATTCGCCCAATACTAGCGGCATTCGCATCGGAAATAAGCCACCCGCCAATATTAGCGGCAATTTCATAAAGGCAATCTTCAAATGTTTTTAACCGATAGACTTGATCATCATCCAAATCACTCCAAACCGTGCTACCTTGAATTGAGAGTAAAACTTGCGGCGGCTCTCCATTTCCAACGTTCCACTCTTTTTCGGAAAATAGAAACGTGTAGATGCTTTGAAGTTTAAGATCCAAATCTAAATATTTTGGTAATTTCTTAAATTATTCCTTTAGATATGTTTAACTGTCATGGTCCGTTCTGGCCACATCTGGCCAGAAGGTATGTTTTTTCGAATTAACTCGCGAACGGTTAATGATATAACCAAACGGCAAACAGATTATAAATCTACCAACCAAATTACGTTTTTTTATACTTTTTATATTTTTTTTTCTTCAACCCCCAGGGCTCATATTGGACTAACTGTACTTGAGATTATCGAGATTTGTGTTCATGTTAAGCGAAGATTTTTTTGTGAAAACAATACGATAATAACTTTAAACTGGGTACAAAGTCTACAATACATTTGGAAATTAATTTGTTAACATTATAACATGTCATTGTTAACCTAGTCTGCTGTTATTTTAACAAATACTTAATTGAAAATTGATAAAGTAAACTATCTAGTGTCGTTAGCTCATGTGTTAAAAACTAAAAAAAATCCATTTAGCTATATAATATAATTTATATCAATAAAGTATATTAATAAATTTTAAGGCGACAGTCAGAAGTTTCATTATACGTCGGAAATTCTAAAATTGATTAACTACACGTAGTTTGAGTGTAATGATGAAACGAAGTTCTGGCCAGATATGGCCAGAACGGACCACACCGCTTACGCGTTTCGAGCGGATCATGACAGTTAAAACGATCAATAACATTTATAAGGTAGATTTTTGTTTTATTCGGGTTTTTGCGCCCACATTCGAGAGCTCGCGCTCAACAGCTCATAACAAGCAATTCTATCAAATATATTTGTGAAATATGCGAGATTAGCCAAAATTTTCAATTTTATTTTTGTTAAAACTAAAATACCTGGATTATTAATGTCAACAGCGTGAAAGTTCCTGAAGTCATTGCACGTATTTTCAATTAGCTCGTCATATGACACTTGGAGGTATTTTGAGGGTGGAATATTATGTTGCCCTGGAATAAACTCAAATTTACTGTGATTAATCAGAAATCCTGGAAGATCCACTGGACCCTTTCCGTCCCTTTGTGACGATGGAGACGGCCTTCTTGACCGTAAATGTGCCTTCCGTGTTCGTACCTTAGAACTGGCATAATCAATATATTGTTGGATTTGATTTATTTTTTGTTTGCTGGAAAAGGGATAAAAATAATTATCAAGTGTGTTATGTACTTTATGGAATTCATACAGACTGTATGATTGTACTGTATCAAATTCATTCGGGGTTTTTTAATCCCTATCTTGACGAAACTGAGGTAGAAGAGTCGGATTTGCAGTCTGAGTTTGAATCTTAACTTTGGTTTTAATTGATATTTATGTAATTTAGAAAGCTTTCTAAACAAACGTAAGAAATATTCTGCATAATACTTTACTGTAAAGTCTTTACATCGAATAATTAAAAAATCGTGTTTAACCCCCAAACACGATTATTAAGCACATCCCTGGGCACAAACGTCCGGCCCCTTCTTCTACTCCTCTCTAATCGTACGTAAAATCAAACTCTAAGCAAATCAATCATCCTGAATTGAATGAGCATACTCTCTAAAGCTTCCCGGCCACCCTTGGACACTTTTTGGTCGATTTGGCCAAAAAACACAAGTTCACAAACGGTTAACCGGGCAACTTACGGGGTTCATTTTGGCACCATTAATTTCTTCAAAGTTTTGAAAAAATATAAGAGAAAAAAAATGTGCGTGAAAACTATTATTTGCAAAGAACCTCTTCATTTAAGTTTCTTAGGTTCAATCAATGACTAATTACTTTTTATTGCGTAAAATTTGATTTTTTATTTGCTGTCCGACTTTGTAATCGATTATTCTATGTTGATGTTCAATGCTAAGTCATTTAACAAAGCCGAACAACTCGAAAATTCCCTTTTTTTATCCGGAGCTGGACTGCTTTGAGGTTAAGGACTTTGACTATTTTGTTTTTATTTACTTATAACTATGCCGTGTACAAATTACATAGCTTAGACTATTGAAAGGACGTAGGTTGCCTTTATAAGTTACAAGTTCATGTCCACTGCAACAGTTACGGTTCATATTAGTTTAAATAATAAATGTTTATTAAAGTAAGTAAGATACTCTAAATAAGATAAATATGATTTTAAAATAAACTTAATAACTATTTAAATTGTACTATTAGCGTATTCATCCGCAAAATCAATTAAGTCCACCTTCTCTGTTACCAACGGTTCAAGTTCAATTTTTTCTGAATTTGTCTTTATCTCACTAATAGTAGCCAAGTCCATTGACAAAAAAGTCGCAAAACAAAAATTTACACAAAGGTACTACAGATTTGTTTTTAGATGAGTGATATCTTTAATATTCATACACCTACGATCCGAGTTATGTCAACCAAGCACGAAACAAAACGGGCGCTTTTATGAGTGTTTTTATCTATTCATTAGCATTGTTTTTGCTTAATAATAGTGCTCATTGAAAGATAAGTGAATTTAGACCTATAATTTAATTTTACGGTAGACTCGGGCAATTGAAGGCAAATATTAGTAGGAATTCGGGGCTTACTACGTAAAAAAGATCCATTGGTGTGGTGTTTATTTTATCGCTTTTGACTGAGCTGCAGGGCTGAAATGGGAGACTTAGTAAAAAATACGAAATAGGTATATGACTTGAGTCGCAAACATGTTTAATAGGCTATAAACAACTGTTTGATTTGCATGAATTTGTTGATCATTTAAATGCATTTTAGTGGCATTTTGTTAATGTTCTTTTTTCTTGCAAAGGGTCCTCCTATTGGCCAATATCATTTTAAAATATGCCGACACGGTATACTAGAAACGCGCAGCCGATTTTCATGAGACTAAACCAGTAGTTGGTCATCTCTACTAATTTTGCCCTC
>SCLG01000155.1:124521-135169 GCA_004367875.1 Oikopleura albicans
AAAAAAATGAATTTTAACACCACATGAAAAGTTAATTATTTATTCCAAATCATATTATGATTTGTTGACACAGAAACTCTACCTTAGAATAAATTATAAACGTCAGAAAAAGATGTTTCGCCGACTTTCAAAACCACTTATAACTAGTAATACGAGTAGTAAGAGACTTTTCAGCCATATTGAACTCACAAAAAATGGGCGCTTAGCAACGCTAACTTTCAACCGTCCGAAAAAATATAATGCCATTCATGGAGATATGTATGTGGAAATTTCAGAGGCTCTGCGAAGCATGGCGACTGACTCTTCAATAGCAATGATGTCGATTACTGGAAAAGGAAACTTTTATTCGTCGGGCAATGATATATCAAATTTTCTTAATATTTATAGGTACAGAATGAAATTTATATGTACATTGTAAATTGTGCCTGAACCACCCACGATAAGACACACTATTGAGAAGAAGACACTATTATCGGTGACTATTTTTGATTTAGTGAAGAAAATGGAGTAGAAAATGCGCGCATGATTCTTGATGAATTTGTATCGGCATTCATTGAATTTCCAAAACCACTGATTGCTTTGGTTAACGGGCCAGCAATCGGAATTGCCGTCACCACACTGAGTTTATGTGATGTTGTTTGGGCATCAGATTCATCTTATTTTTTGTGCCCGTTCACTCGAATCGCTCAGTCGCCCGAAGGTTGCAGTTCCACAACATTTCCGGACATCATGGGGCCAGCCACAGCAAATGAAATGCTTTTGGGTAACACGAAGCTAACCGCTAATGAGGTAAGGGTTTTACCATAAGACCTCATCAAAAATAAATTTTATTTAACATGTATATTATAACATGTATATTAACATGTATTATTATATCACCTGCGCAATTATGGACCACAGTTTATGGTATAAATCAAATTTAACTTTTTAATGGAAAATCTTTTGTAAAATGTTTTGTAAAACTTTTTGTAAAACTTTTTGTAAAACTTTTTGTAAAACTTTTTGTAAAATTTTTTTGTAAAACTTTTTGTAAAACTTTTTGTAAAACTTTTTGTAAAACTTTTTGTAAAACTTTTTGTAAAACTTTTTTCTAACTTTTTGTAAAATTTTTTAAAATATTTTTTTTTTAACTTTATGTTAAACTTTTCGAGTTTTTTTCTAAATTTTCTTGCAAATGATGTTTATTTTTCAATTACGTTTCAATTGTGTTTATGTTGTTGTATTTTTAGGCGAAACGTGCAGGATTAGTATCTGCTATTTATCCCAATCACAGTTTCGAAGAAATAACGTCTACTAGATTGGAGAACGAAATTGCTGAACTGCCTGTCGATTCCCTTCGATTATCCAAATCATTGATTAGAAACGCAGAGCAAGTTCAAAAGTTAAAACAAGTGACTTTTGCGGAAAACAGAATCTTGGAAACCCGGTGGAGTAGTGACGAGTGTCAAACTGTTGTCTCAAATTTTATGAACAAAAGTAAATAAACTGGTACATTGAACGACAGACTGTATGTTTACAACGACAGACAATGTTTACAACTGATTTGTAGACAATATACTGTACATTAGAAAGTTTTATCGAAACACTTTTATTCACGAATAGTGTTAAAATAAAATTGGGAATAAATTCATGTAATTTAGCGGAAGTAATTGGATGAATTGGATGAATTTCTCTTACGCAAACCATAAAATTGTAAATTATCTTGGAATTATATTTAATTGCATAATGCAACTCGCATTGGATATTTTCCGTGACAAACAATATCGAAAAGCGACAAGGGATTGGACAGTAGCACGGAAATTCCGTGACGGAATCTTACTAGCAACGCGCTCGCTCTCTCGTTTTTTCTTCCAGAAAATGAACAACGAAATTTGGGGCGCCAATGAGATAACTGAAACGGGAACAGAAGTACTAAGGCCCCAAAAAAAAATTAATTATTCGATGCGGTTTTTTTTTCCGATTTCAACAATGTGATTTTTGTAATTTTTTGAAAATGTTTGAAAAAATATGTTAATTGTAAAACTGGCCCGGAAAATCATTTGACGGAAAATTATTCCTATTATTATCTTTATAAATAAATTGTAAACCAGAATTTCTAGAACTGAAATTTTGTTTTCCGCTTTAGTTTTCTGTTCTGGGATCAGTTCAAGTTTTGTTCTGTTGAGAAGTTTATTTATAATTTAGTAAAGGCGAATTCATTTGTTTTTAATTCGGAGTAATGGTATTAATGGAGAAACCTCCCATTTATGAGAGTATCGATATATCCGTTTTAGAAGAGGGGAAAGAAAGGCGGTTTTACACATGTAAAGAAATGTATTTATGGGTATGTGCCATTCGGTATAATATCCATTGGATATCCACTGGATATTATCCAGGCTGTGGATTCTAGAGCGGCCTTTGTGTCGATATTTTCAAAAAATATCAAATTTAAGTAAGGCACGTTCTGTTTTGAAATTTCAAGTCATTGAAATTGATTGTAAACCTCTGTACTACAGTGAGTGTAGTAACTTTATTGGAGAGGCACTTTTGTAAACAACGCCTATGTCGGACATAGTACCATCCTTAACCGTTGTTTACGCCCTTGTCCAAACTAGGCAAATAACACTCACGACTAACTAAACTCGGAATACTTTTTGAAAAAACCTAGAGAAAAATAATACCTGGACATCAACAAACAGTTTTTGACAACTGAAAGTGTTACGTTCTCGCTTCCACAACTGTATTCCATTTCAATCAACACATATTTTTGAAATTTAATTTTAGGGATGTCAAAAAATAGGGTGTGTTCCAGTTTCAAAATACGTTTCATCTATTGACGATCGTGACGATGTCCTCGATCTGAATAATTACGGATTGAGTCCAAAGGGCGCCAAAGCTCTTGCATTATCGCTAATAATCAACACGTCTCTAACGCATCTCGATTTAGCGAACAATAGAATCGGCTCGCAAGGAGCTACCTACGTCGCTTACATGATGCTTGAAAACATGTTTATTACAGATTTAACCCTGGACGGTAACAATATTGGTGGGTCAACTGGAATTCAATCACTGAGAGGAGGTATTCAATCGCTTATGTCAATGGTCAGCGAAAGCCGCACACTTAATCGTTTATCTCTCAGTTTGGTTTTTTAACTCTACTTAGCCGACGCTGCGACATAACCCCCCTTAGCCAAACGGCCTATAAATAGGCCGTTCACGGAAATAATTCTCACGGAGAAATTAATTTAACGATTGACAAATTTTCTTTGTTAGTTGCAACGACTGATTCTTTATCTATATAATTGAGAAAAAAACTTAACCTAAAAATATTGTTTATTAACCGCTAAAACGACCAATGTGCTAAAGAGTCGAAAATGCAATTCACGCTTAAAGAGGCAACTGACTATTTATAGTCTATTCCGCTAAGGAGAGTAAAAAACATAAGTGGTGGAAAATACGTGCAAAACATGTAGTTTTTATTTCTTAAAAAAAATGTCCTAAATTTTTTTTCCGTTCGAACTTGCTTCTTTTCATGTCGAGATTTCACTAAACTAAAATATAAAATAAACTCGAACATTTGTTAAATTAATGTAGATTTGCTGAAAAAATCTACAACCTTTTTCCGCTTTAAAAAATCTCGATCCGTTTAGCTATTATTCACGATTAAATCGAACGGCCTATTTATAGTCTGTTCGGCTAAGAAGAGTTAAAATACTTTAACTCCNATATTGTTTATTAACCGCTAAAACGACCAATGTGCTAAAGAGTCGAAAATGCAATTCACGCCTAAAGAGGCAACTGACTATTTATAGTCTATTCCGCTAAGGAGAGTAAAAAACATAAGTGGTGGAAAATTTTTCCTTAATTTTTTTCCGTTTAGCTGTAACAGTGGACGAAAGTCAACAAATATAGATTTTTTTCGAACTTGCTTCTTTTCATGTCGAGATTTCGACTAAACTAAAATATAAAATAAACTCGAACATTTGTTAAATTCATGTAGATTTGCTGAAAAAATCTAAAACTTTTTTCCGCTTTAAAAAATCTCGATCCGTTTAGCTATTATTCACGATTAAATCGAACGGCCTATTTATAGTCTGTTCGGCTAAGAAGAGTTAAAATACTTTAACTCCAAGGGGGACAAATGTGCTAATTTGCACAAAACGCCCTGATTACCGAAGCCGACTATCCGGTATCAAGATAGCCATAAACAGTAGTTAATTAAAACCTAATCAAAGAAATAATAATTTCACCGACGCCGATGCTGAGATAATATTTAAAGGCGTGGCGGGTAGTTTATATTTGGAGCACTTGGATCTGTCTGAAAATCATTTTTCTGAAAGCCAATGGCTAGGTGAACTCGTCGGCCGGAATGCATCATTAAAAACGCTAAATTTGAGTTGGAACAAGCTGCGTTTGGGTGGAATTGGTCACATTATTTCGGGTTTGAAAGAAAACATTAGTTTACTTTCACTGGATCTAAGTTGGAATGGAATTGACATCAATCATGGAAAAGATCTTGGAGCAACTTTAATTGCAAACACAACACTGAGAGAATTAAATCTCAATAACAATAGATTGTGCAAGACATGTGTTTATTATATTGCAAAGGTGTAGTTTTTCATATGGCTTACGGTAATTTTTAGTAAAAATGTTTTTTACCTATTTTTGAAGAACCGAATTATTGTAAGTGCAAGCTAACGATTTTAGAAATTTTGATTTTTTAGTACTACTACTGGTGTTGGTAACGAGTTTGTCACCGAGCTGAACCGGACTCGTCGTATATTGACGAGTCCCATAAGTTTTGGTACATAAGTTATGGCCCATAACTCAATATACGACGAGTCCCGTTCAGCTCGGTGAAAAACTCGTTACCCACACCAGGAGACGTAAACAACTACTAGTAGACGTCGCAATATTTTTGTTTTCTTGAAAAAATTCTTTTGAAAAACATTCAAAGGCAATCGAAAGTAATGAGTCGCTGACTTGTTTAAGAATTAATGGAAATTCAATAGACCAGAACACTTTTCGAGATATACTCAAAGCAATAATTTCAAACGATCGAAGCTCGCTTTCTGAGATGGAGTATTTTATGGAATTTCCAAGAAAAGAAACTATCGATCTGCTCGAAGATATTCGTAACAAATTATCGTCTGCTGAATCTGCACTGAGTTTCCGCCTAATATGAATTTTATTATTTAAACTTCTCATAAAATAAATGTTTAAAAAATAGAGTACTAAATTAAAAGTACTGAGGTACCGTTTTTGCTGTTTACAGAAACTAAAGTTTTGATTGGTCGTGACGCGCCATCAACTATTACTGAAACTCAGATGACATTTTTTGACAAAGCTATGTGACATAGCCTATGTCTAATGATTTCAATAAATTGAAAAAATTCGGCCCACAAGTACGGAAAATCACTTGCATTACAAGTCATGGCCTTACGACTTTACGGGACTGGTAATTATAGTTTGTATAAATATTCCAACACCGTATCATACAGTAGTCCTTAATTATTATGTTAAAAAATTGGCAAATTGAAAACTCAAACTCTTGTATTTTCACCGAACTTTTAGCCTTTATTAAACAAGAAAATAATTGATTACGTTTGCTGCAAAATGTGTACAGTGTTATAAATTATAATGTTGACATAAACTATTTCGTTAAAAGGAAATTGCATCAGAGAGTCTACGAATTTTGATCTAAGATATAAAAATCACAGAACGTGTTCACGCAAATTTAATTTGAGTTACAGAAAAGATGACTGAAAAACATACACTTAGTTCGTTTTTGTAACATCTTGAGAAGACAATATTTTTAATACTCATTTTCAAGAAATATGTACCATTTTTGATACAGACTGATGTAACCAAACCTACAAAGGTGAGATGTTTTACAATAATCAGTAAAACAAAATAAAATAATCCGAAAACATCACACGTGTTTAATTAGATCAGTCTGTATAAAAACCATGAAAATTACGCGAAGAAATTATGATATTGAAGAGATTTTTGCACCTAGTCGATAAGTTAGCCGGTTTGTTTATTCATATGGATTTTTAATAAATAAGTGAATAATTCACTATAAATTAGTACTAGTTAACTTGAACATACGGACCACTATAAATAAGAAATAATTTGAGTTCCGATACATGTGTAACCAAAATAGTCCTGTGTTCAAACAGGTCATGAAATTGTATTTCGGTACACAAAAGAAAAATTATAATACCTGAAGTTAATTTGAATTATATTCGATTCTCCGGTGTTTGGGCATCCGTTGTTAAATTATAAATACGTTAAATCCTCTTCTGATACCATACTCAAGTTTTTTTATTATTTCTTTTAGGGCTAAATATGATTTGTTTCACTTGTTAAAAATATACAATTGAAAAGTAAATACTGGAATGGAATAGCTCTCGCTCGCCAACACGGGGCCCTTATAACGCACTAGTTAAAGTTTTCTGCAATCACCCACTCGTACTTGGTAAAAACACTGTGATTGTTATCTGCCGACCTCCGGCACTGTTTAATCTCAAAATAGAAAAGCACCGTATACAATAAGACTGGGCCATGTTAAATAGAGTCGAATATTTTGAGACGCAGACGTCCTTTCTAAAAACGTGGCATTTTCTAAGTTGTGGTTGGTTTGGTTGCCTGAAAATTGTGTCAAATTTTCACCGGAAGTTTTATTCACTAGGGGCATGTCATTTGAAGGGACAAGAGTTGACGTCTTCTTGCAGTGTTTAAAATGGGGTGGCTTACATCTGTGTCCCTTTTTTCGTTTTAATTTACTTGAATTATCTTTACTATGAAGACGGCTAGTTTTTCGATTAGGTCGTCGAGATTGCGAGGCCTCTGACTTCGAAATAATAATTTGGTCAGTTTTGAACTTGTTGGAACTTGAATAAACATTGCGGAACAAATTTGTTGCATTTTCTGAATTGTTTGAATTTAATTGCGTGTTTTTAAACGATGTTGTTTCTAAGGATTTTGTCGACGTCATTGTTGTTGTTGTTTTTGTTGTTATAGTTGTTCTGTTTTCAATAAAGATATTTTTTGTCAAATCAATTGCACCTTGATTGTTGATTTTTTTGTGTCTTTTATGGTTTTTATTTTCTGGTCGATTGAATGGTTGGGATTTTTGATTTGTTATTCTTGTTGTCGAAGTTACTTTAGTCTTTGGTCGTTTTCGTACTTTGATTATTCGAATACGTCTATTTTTCGTTTTTGTGTTTCTTGATGTTGTGATTGTTGTTGTAGTTCTTGTTGTGATTGTTATTGTAGTTGTTGTTGATACTGTCTGTTGTGTTGTTGTCGGCTCTTTTTTCTTTTTCTTTTTCACTGTACATCGCTTTTTATGAGCCGGACTGCATTTTTTACGTTTTTTATCAAAATGACTATTCTTCCACTTGATTACGTTCTCAGATGAATCAAGGAAAGTTGTTGTTGGTATTTTTAATCGTGGGGGTGGTTTTATCAGCTGTAATGGTGACAATTTTGTTGTCGATTCATACACAGCTGTTGCTGTTTTGGATGTTGCGTTAGTTGTTGATGTTTGACTCAAAGTTGTTGAAATGTTAGTTGTCGAGACTGTCGCTGGCAAAATTGTATTTGTCAAAGTTTCCGTCCTCGAAATTGTCGTTTGCGCACTTGTCGTTGTCGAAGTTATCGTTGTCGAAGTTGTCGTTGTCGCAGTTGTCGTTGTCGAAGTTGTCGTTGTCGAAGTTGTCGAAGTTGTTGGTGTCGAAGATGTTGTTGTCGAAGTTGTCGTTGTCGAAGTTTTCGTTGGCGAAATTTTCGTTGTCGAAGTTGTTGTTTTCGAAGTTGTCGATGTCGACGTTGTCGTTGCCGAACTTTTTGATGTCGAAGTTGTCGTTTTAGAAGTTGTCGTTGTCGAACTTTTTGATGTCGAAGTTGTCGTTTTCGAAGTTTTTGTTTTCGAAGTTGTCGATGTCGAAGTTGTCGATGTCGAACTTTTTGATGTCGAAGTTGTCGTTTTAGATGTTGTCGTTGTCGAAGTTGTCGCTGTCGAGCTTTTTGATGTCGAAGTTGTCGTTTTCGGAGTTTTTGTTTTCGAAGTTGTCGAAGTTGTCGTTGTCGAACTTTTTGTTGTCGAACTTTTCGTTGTCGAACTTTTCGGTATCGAAGATGTCGTGGTCGAAGTTGTCCTTCTAGATGTCGTTGTTGAAGATTTCGTTGTCGAAGATTTTGTTGTCGAAGTTGTTGTTGTCAGAGTTGTCGTTGTCGACGATGTCGTTAATATCGACATTAATTTTCTTGATGAAGTGAGTGCTAATTTTTGTGGCAATGGTTTCGTTGTTGGTAGTTTGGTCGCTACCGTTGTTTTTATTGCACTAACCGATTGTGAATTTGATGTACTTTTAGGCACTTCTGTAAAGGGCGTTTTATCCAACAACATTACGGTTTTAACTGTTTGAACTGGTGTTCTAGTTGTTGGTGTCGGTTTTGTTAAATACTTGAAAATAGGTTGGGTTATAGGTAAAGGCAAACCCGTCGTCATATTTACACTTTTTGAATTTTGAATTTTTTCTGGGATTTTGGAAGTTTTGGCAGTTTGAATTGTTGAATTTGTAGTTGTCAAGGAACTCGATGCACCAGTTGTACTTGCCTGAGTTGTTGAACTTGAAGAACTTTCTAAAAAGAGAGCCTTGTATTATTTCTGGTGTTTCGCAATAAAAAAGTAAAATATTTTAAAGTCGAGTTCATTGATTTTTTTAATAATTTCAGTTCAAGATAAAAAGTCTTGATTTGAAATGGGTGATTTTAACTACCTGTTTATAGTAACAGTCAGTTTTTTACGCCTGCGCATTAACTGCTTAATGTAACAATTTAATGTAACAATTCCGCCTACTGTTTAAAATTCCGTCTGGTGTTAAGGATGCGCCATACCCTATTGGCTGAAAAATCTAGTCTCCGAAATGAAGTCGTTTTCTCTTCAAATATAACCCTTACTAATTTGAACTTTTTTCAAATATATTCAGAAAGGTTTGACGGACTGATTTTGGAACTAATTGAAATTATTGGTCAACATACNTTTGAATTTTTTCTGGGATTTTGGAAGTTTTGGCAGTTTGAATTGTTGAATTTGTGGTTGTCAAGGAACTCGATGCACCAGTTGTACTTGACTGAGTTGTTGAACTTGAAGAACTTTCTAAAAAGAGAGCCTTGTATTATTTCTGGTGTTTCGCAATAAAAAATTAAAATATTTTTAAGTCGAGTTCATTGATTTTTTTAATAATTTCAGTTCAAGATAAAAAGTCTTGATTTGACATGGGTGATTTTAACTACCTGTTTATAGTAACAGTCAGTTTTTTACGCCTGCGCACTAACTGCTTATGTAATAATTTAATGTAACAATTCCGCCCACTGTTTAAAATTCCGTCTGGTGTTAAAGTAAAACCAAAAAAATGAACAAAAACTGTTACTTTAAATGTTACTTTCAGCAGGTAGTACGCAAGTGCAAAACTGACTGTTACTTTAAGCAGGTAGGTGGTTATCTTAGAGAAAAAAAAATTGGACAGGTCAAAATTTGAAAAATGACTTAACCCCTCGATATGCTGCTCGGCGTTTGGCCCAAAACCTTAACTTTATCCCCAATTATGACGTGACACAGTGAATTTGGGCACAAAAGGACAAAAATTTTAAAATTTCTTTTTTCGAGCTGGACAAAACTGCACTAACTGTTTTTTTTCGAAAAATGGACCTGTCTAATTCTTATTTTTTCTTCACTTATAATAGTGCATCTTAGAGTGGAAAAATCAACTCATTTTTTATAAATATAATACACTGATATACCTAATACAGAATGAATGAACGGTATGACATTGAAAATGCTTTGAAAAACAGAAGGCTTTCCGATTTGACCACACGATTGAGCATCTCCCCACGACATAGCACCGGTCAGAATGGCGGTGCCGTTTTCTTTACACACCAAGGGACCACCCGATCCACCGGCACATAGCTCGTAATGTCTGTCTAAATAAGTCCACTGAAACTGGGAAGGTATGTTTTTAAAACTAGACTTAAAACTAAAATCAAATTACTTTTAAGATAAAGACAAAATGAGCTACTCTTGACGCCTTTAACACAAACGTAAATATGTCTTTCTTTGACGAAAAAATAAAATAAAAGAACGCTGCGAGCAGGATTTGAACCTACGCGGGGAGACCCCATTGGATTTCAAGTCCAACGCCTTAACCACTCGGCCATCGCAGCCCTGTTAAAACTTGAAATTCATAATTATTATATATTATTCAAATTTTTATATTAAAACTATTTTTCTAGAGTTTTTTGCATAGAGACAAGCATTTATCGTTAATGACAATTTCACCGTATACAATTGATACTGTAGTTAGAGGTACTAACCAGTTAATCCATCGGAATCCATGTCGAGCCCACCAGCACAAAATTGGTTTGGATGCAATTGCTCGTCAGTATAAATAGATTTTTCAATACAATATTCGCGTGGGAAAATATAAGAATGGTATTGAACTAGTTGATTATCTTCGGCCCACCAGGTCGTTTCGCCCCATCCAGCGCCCCAACAGGAGTCAAAATCGTGGGGCTCGTTGGACGGCAAACAAATTGGACGGACACAATGACTATTAGTCGAATTACTCAATATTATAACATACAGTAGTTGTGAAATAAA
>SCLG01000155.1:136297-157661 GCA_004367875.1 Oikopleura albicans
TCCTAATCAACTGTATTACATTGTTCTGTTTTGTTTGGCCTTCACTATTTTTTCAAAATCATTTTGAAATTGCTATATAAATATGTTCCTGACCTTAAACGGATGAGACAAACATCAAAGTTTCCAGCTTCCCGTTTTCCATGAGTTTGATAAGTATGATTGTAGTTTGGGTGTACAAAAAGTTTTTTGGAAGTCATCTTAAAACGCTGCGAATTGGTGTCGCCAATGTTGTATTCGCCAAAAGTAATTGTAGCAGCCAAATAATCAAAGCAACAGTGGGCCGCTAAATATAATATTATGAGTCATAAATTATGACTCATAATTTATGACTCATAATTTATCATATTAAGAAACATATATTAATTATTATTAATTCCTTAGAGGAATACAGTGTTCAGATGAGTCGAGTATCGTGATTTTTCGAAATTGCATATTCTGACAATCTTAAAAATTACAGTAGAAAGCGCGGTATTCGACTACTCAGACACACTGAAAGTATTGATACTGAAGTTAACTAAAAAACGTGAAATTTAAATCAAGACGATTTGGTCGATTTTTTTGCGTCAAATAGCAATTTTAATAAACCGCCTATGGTTAAAAATTACCTGTTAGAGCAAATTTGGGATGGATAAGAGTTCCAGTACATTTCTTGTATTTTCCAAACTTTATCCGAAGAAGCCAGGGATGCTCATGACGTCTTCCTCGGATTGGCTAAAGTTTTTTTGTCAAACTACAATATAAAAAGGAACTGTGATACAAAAAAGGAAATGATGGCGCCATTTACTAAAAACGCGTTATTGGGAATTATTTCCACGGAAAATCGCAAATGTACAATTGTATGAGCCAATAAATTGTTTTCTTATCATTATCATCAGAACATGTCGAATTTGGGGAGCAAAAATTTCAGTTAAAATCAACTTATTGTGCCTCTTGTACTATAATCTTAACGGGCATTTTTTATAGTTTATAGTCAAATAAAATAAATATATAATTGAAAACATCGTTAGTTCAAGCGCGACAAATAGAATATTTTATCAAGTGAAAAATTAATTGCTGGTTTGAATGCTAGATTAAACTATTTGCTTAGCAATATTTTGTTGTGTTAATCTGATTGGGTAAAGCAACTGTGCTTATAAAGGCCAAGATATATTGTCCAGAGGATGATAAACACAAATTTTGCATTATGCAAAATTGAGGTTTGTTAACGGTACCGATAAATTTGGTACATCGTACAGTTATTGTAATCAATATTTTAAGTGAACGATGATAATTTTTAATAACTTACTTACTTTTCGACTGTAACTTTTTTTACCAAGCACACTATTTGCGTATTTACACATTATAAAAAAGATACACAAATTACGATTAGGTCAATGAAGAGTTCTGACTAGATAATTTTCCTAATTTTAATTTTTACCTTTATCATTATACCGCAGTGCACCGCTTGCATAATTAATTTTCAGAAGTATTGGTAAACAAATTAGATAACTGCGCACGGCGTAGGTTTTTAGAGATAATTGCGCACGGCGTAGGTTTTTAGAGAAAATTGTTTTTTTTGAAATAACTCCGCATCGCACAGATGGAAGGTAAAAAAATAAATATAAGTGCGGAGGTGGTAGAAATAAGTACCCTATATTATCCACCCGACACGTAGCATACACAAGGGTGCCCTAAAGTGCAACTTACACGGTCAATGTTAGCGCCGCAATCGTTCAATCTCTCGATTTCGGTGCGCGGGTGATCGGTGGCTCTTTTTTGAAAGGTCATTAGGGGCTCAACGCTGTACCAAATTGATAAGTAAACGAAGCAGTAAATCATAACGCGATGCATTTCGGCAGTTTGTACTCTGCGTCGTTGACTTGCCAATCAATCATTCAGGCTAAAATAAAGTCTATTTAAACTATTGATGATATGGAGCCATGTGTATACTTAATCATGATTCAGTTATTTTACAACTTCCGTTCTAGCCTTTTTACCCCTGGTCTATAGATACAGTTTGTTTCAATGATGTTTACAAGAGTTTTTTTACTCAAGGTCGAATTGACAACGGTCAATTTTGTCATAACTTATGACTCATAAGCCGCAAAAACACGCAAAGTGTGTTTTAATTGTGCGTTAATTTTAATTATTTATTAAAAAGTCTTTAATGTTGATTGATTATGTCAATTTACCGTTTTTTTTCTAGGTGCGGGAGGCGGGCCAATAGTCTGAAACGTCTCGTCTGAGTCCCGACAAATCATTGGCCTGTTTCCTGTTAACGCGTGGGTTGTATAACTAACAACCTTTGTAAACGATTCACACAATTATGCCAAACAAAACATCAGCATTTTTTGAAGGATTTAATAGTACTAAATACTATCCTACAAAAAAATGCTGATGTTTTGTTTGGCATAATTAAATTAATACTATTTAATAATACTAATAATAATATTCAATAGTACTTGATATAATTTTTTTATATACAGTCCGGGGTCTCTCGATGTGCGCTCGATTTTTTAATACCTCTGGATGTGCATCTTTTTAGGCCTTGTTTTTGTCGGAATTTATCTCTCGATGTGCACTTTTCTAGGCCGATGTTTCCAAAAAATCTATATATATTTTTTTTTTCGAAATAATGTGATTTTTAAATTCCTGCAAAATAGTTTAAACTGTTTTAATGGTGAACTCACGCACTGTATATATTTCAGATGACCGCACAGTACGAGTCTCGTACTCCGGTCAGACTCGACCTCTTTTTTGGTCCTCGGGTCTCACCCGCATTTTGACCATAGTTGTCCCGCAGAATTAGGGTCGGATAGGAACAAAAATCAAATGTGCCGACCTCTGATATATTTAGTGTAAATAATTTGCTAATTTGTATTAAATCATATTTACTTTTTTCATATTATTTGATTTACTGAGCATTAACACATACGTTGATCTACCACCGATTAAGCATGATTATTATTGATAGCTTATCAGAATTGCATCAGCATCGTGTAGACTTAGTAACGGTGGATATGGGCTCGATGTTTTCCCATTAATTATTGACTCGTTTCTATTTTCGAAAAGTGCGATTTAAACGCAGGAATTTGAATACAGACTATGTATTACAGAGTTTTTAAAATTTCAATATTTAACCACTTTTGGCTCGTAATTGTGAAACATAAAACAGATATATAATTGCGGTTGGTGGTTTGCGAGGGCAATTAAACTAAATTTGTTATGCCAACCACATTAAAGTCGAGAATTAACAAAATATACTTTTTTCAATTTTAACATAAACATTATTTTGGTTTTTATTATTTCTTAACGGTTTGGTAGTAAGTCCATTAATGAAATAAATGTTACAAATATGCCACATACGATCATTTGACAGCTGTGTTATTACCGCTAGCAAAAAGCTTATGCTTGGTTAAATTTCTAGAATACAATCATTTTAAGACTGGGAAATACCGTTACCGGTTGAGCTTCATGAAAATCGGCTGAGCGTTTCTAGTAAACCGTGGCGACATATTTTAAGATGATATAAAGGCCAATTTTCTCATTTTTATTTTGAACTGGGGTGCGGCATCCCACTGGAAGAAAAAATAAAATAAAATTGATCTTTTCTAGAATCGCGCAGCCAATTTTCATGAAACTCAACCGGTATCATATAGAGTCCCTACGCAGTTATGTTGCAACTACCGAATGAAAAAATACGTAATATGACGGGGCGAATGGGGAAATGTGCAAGATGGCAACACAGACTGTGCACTGTGATTAGGACATAAAGATAGGTATTCCTAGAGAATTCGATCAAAAAATCTGCAAGATAACAGAGCGAATGGCATATTTTGCAAAACAACGGTCCGTCCAAAATAACGGCGCTAACAAAGCGACTGGATCAACGAATTTCAATTTCGTTTTTCCTACCTTATAAATTATAAGTTATAATCTCTTTTTTTTCAAACCTGAGTTTGTATTTTAAAAAAGAACACAAATACAAGTATTGATCAGTTACGATTTTTTGAATAAAATATCTTTCTATGATTTCAGGGAGTTATTGGAGTCGCATTCCGACTATAATAACCATTCCGTTTATAAATATATTAATAGTTATGCCTTTGTTCCCTAATCTTCTTTGACCATTTTGACCAAATTTGAACAGATCATTGGCTCAAAAAAAAGCAAAAACTGTACAGCACATTAATTATTTACTTTATGCAGATTAATCGGACGACATTGACATAATTCAGCTATATTTTTATATATAATTTATTACATTCACCCTGAATTAATAGCACCCTGAATTGAAAGTCGTGTAAACAATGGAGCCTGTAAAAATAATTTTAATTTGGCCATCGTACGCTTATAAATTTTAATACAAGGGGAAGTTTCAAACTAGTTCCTCATTTTATTTGCTATCTCATAAATTTGTACTTTTCGACCTTTTCCATCAATATGACAGCTATTCAAATTTTCAACTTTATATTTGACAATTTGCCAAGCCATGGGCCCTGTGACTAAAAACGTTGAAAATTCTTTGGCAAATTTTCCCACGAAAATCTTCATCAAAGTGGTGGTAGATATTATTTTAATGATGAACATCTTTACAACAATTTACATTTATCGTAATAATTCCGGGACTACTTGGAATCATTAGATACGATCTCGAAGCCGAGCTGTGCTTTCACACGCAGCAGACGGCGATGAAATCACCCACCAGAAAAACGAAATGCACAGCACCAAATTGTACCCATATGCTGAAAAGTGAAGTCAACCTCAAGTATCCGAGTACACAAAAATATTGCAGAAATATTATTAAAATTTAACAAATATAAATTTAATATTCTTTTTTTACTATTGAAAATATGTTTTAAAGATGTAATTGTGTTGCAGTCATTAAATACCGAGTTCAATCTACATGCATTAGTTTAATGGCAACATTAAATATTTATCGGGCCGCCTCCTGATAAAAAAGAAGAAAAACGATGACAATATCTGCCTGATTGACCTTGACATTATTTAGAGATAATACGACCGTGTTTTCTTTTTTGAGCGGAAAGAAAAAAATCCCCCAAAAACTCAATATTTAACGTTGTTAAATAATAATTATTAATATATGCTTGCGGTAACGGTATCATAATATATTTTTTAATTCTTCAAATAAAGAATTTTTTCAGATCACGGTTGTGGTTGAGACTCGTTAAGACGCAAATAAAGCCAACTGTTTAACCCCCAAGCACTATTGTGGACGTTTGTCTAGGTAAATTACGCCATTTTTGAATTATTAGGCTTAATTAAATAAAGTAACAGTGAAAATAAACATAGAATAGTCTATTCGACAGTTGGAGAGCAAAAAATACAATTTCATTTCCGTAATTAAGAGTAATTAGGTATTGATTGAACCCAGGAAACCTCAAAAATAGATTATTTGCAATTATTAGTTTTGACGCGCACTTTTTGGACATGTTTTGTTCCAAAAAAAATAACCACGTACAGTACGTGACGTACTTCGCCCGTTTAACCGTTTGTGAACCCAGTTTTGTGGCCAAATCAACCAAAAAGTGTCTAAGGATGTCGGGGAGTTTCCGAAAGTATACCTATTCGATTCAGGACCATCGATTTGCTCACGTACGAATTGCAAAATATTTAACGTATAGCATCAATATTTACACCACCTGATGCAAAAAAAGTGGTAAAATAAACCAAATTTGGTAAGATAACTGGTCAGGCGGTTGGTAAAATAATTGAAACGTTGATACGTTCTGGTCGAAAATGTGGTACGCTAACTGGTTGTAAGATAACTAGTGGAAANGTAAGAGCGTGACATAGAGAGAAATCGCGCACGACGGCCCGGGGTCTAAAGGGAAAATTCGGAGCGAAAATCGCGCACGACGACACGAGGTCTAAACGGAAAATTCGGAGGCGCGAAATACGCGAAATATGCGAAATCTTCATTCTTAACCAGGCCAAAAAAATTTTCTAATTGCGCATATATACCAAAAGTAAAAAGAAACCATAATAAGTTTTTTTTTTCTACAGCTTTTTCTAAAACCCATCATACCTTTACTTCATTCTGACTCAAATAATTTGCACATTTGTCTAGTATTCCTGCAACTCCATAAGCTGTGCAATTATTATTAAAATTTTCTATGCGTTGTCAAACAAATAAAAATTTTATCAACAGTGAAAAAACCCGAGACACAAAATCTAATAAAAAAATACATTTTTTTTCAATAGAATATATACTTCTCCGAAATCAAGATTATATCCTTTGCAATTTTCAACTTATCGTCAATTACTTTTCTCCCATTTTCAACTTATCGTCAATTTTAAAACTTTTCTTCAATTTTTCTGGCGTTTTTTATTCTTTCAGATACAACGTTTTTGAGAGTTTTTTTTTTCAAAAACAATTTTTAACTTATCTTCAATTTCGTTTCTCTCATTTTCTACTTTTCTTCAACTTTTCGATCAAAGCGTCTTTTGTAATTTTGAACTATCGCGAAATAATTTTAAACAAAAATAAATTTGATCTGTATCATAATTAATAACAATATGTCGAGGTAAAAATGTGTACCAGTCCTAGTATTGCTACTGTATATCTCGTTTTTGAGAATTAAAAACATGTGACTTAAAGGAAAATATATAATGTTATTTTTCCCAATCGACCCTGTGTCGTCGTGCGCGATAAAAGCGTTAAAATTTCTCACAAGACCCGAGTCTCGATGCTAAAATCAGAAATCTGCCTCGACCCCGAGCAAATATTCATTTTTCTGCTTCTGCCATAAAAATATTTTTTTGCCGCTTTTGAAATGAGTGTTGATCGGAGTCCTTTAAGGTCCTAATAGGTAGTGTCACCACAGCTAGGTTATAAGTTATGAGCTATACGTTATACCAATAACTGGATATCTTCCCCAAAAATGTTTAACTTAATATTTAACGTTGTCAAATAAAAATAGAAATGTTCGAAAGTTATATGTCCTTGCGGTTGCCGTATCATAACATGTTTGACTCCGTATAGCAGTCGTTATCACATTTTCGTTTTATGTGAACTATTTGCGAAAAACATATTGACTTTTTGGACACTTCGAAATAGTATTCTTCAAATACCGAAAAATCGCATCTACTCGGCAAAATTAGACAATTTGTCTTTTGGAAACCCCAAAATAGAATTGCTAAGGGTATGCAAATAACGCGCTAAATACGCATCAAATAAATTTAGTTCTAAGCGTCGTCGCGTCGCGTCGTGTTTTCGGCGCGGCCTAATTGAACGCGTAGGAAAATTTGCATTTTCGGCAAAAACAGCCACCTATGCTTTTGTTCAAACTCAATCATAATTATAGTTATGAAATATAAAGTGTATATATACCACACTTGCTACTTTTTGTACTTTTTGTACTTGGTACATGTATGTATCTAGCGGAACATACAATTTATATTCCACGAACAAACGCTAAAAAAGTAAAATTAGTAAGAATATCACATTGGGAGATTTGAGACTTTTCCGCGGGGCGAGAAAATTTTTTTTCTGGTCAAGGAGAATCTGATGGTGTGTGTCAATTGGCAGAGCTACTTACGGTTGCTGAGTCCATCGAGTCACAAAATGACCTATTTTTTACCATTTTTTTGCCTTCGAAAGGCGAAAACTCGGAAATTAAAAATAACAAACGAAGTTTTTTTGTCCGATGCGATGCAAAAATATGTGGAGAAGTTGATGCGATGCTAAAATTAACAAAAAAATTTCTTCAAATTTTAGATTAATTGCCCCTCATGGACATACCCCTTTTTGACACCTTTTTTGCTCTCTAGCGCCTTTTTTGCAGAATTTTTTTTGGCACGAGCGGATTCAGGATGAAAAACTACGTCGAATAGGATGGTTTCCAGAAAAAAAATTTTCTCACCCCGCGGAAAAGTCTCAAATCTCCCATTCCGGAATCTGAGATCTGGAATCTGACATTCGGATGTGAGATTTTTCAACGGAATATGACAATTAGTATTTCCAGTCGGAATATACGACGGTATTTTTACCTAAACAAGTTTTAAGTACATACTTGATAATTTTCACGAATTTTATGTTTCTTAACACAACTTCACGATCACTCTGAAAATGACATTAATTTCTATAACGCCTTTCCTCTCCGAATTTTACATCACAGTTTTCTGCGGGTTAATTTTTATTTGCAACTTTTAGAGACTCTTTTTTTGTAAGTTGCATATTACTAGCATTCATTTGCTCATGTCAATGTAAATATAAAACGTTAATAAAATGAGAGTAGGCTTGTATTAGCCCCTAGAGTTAAAAGCAAATAGAAAATTAACCTTGACTATTGGCAGTTCAAATGGGTAAGCTTTTCTGCTCAACATTCACTTTTAGTGAATCACTGACCGTGATAGTTCATCGGCAAATTAAATACAAAAAATACTTCCGCACCCATCTATTTGACGCAGCTAACCAATTTACTTAAAAAACTTTAGATACACCGAGTTATTTGAAAAGTCTGCACTTTGTATCCGTGATAATAGAACAATTATATGCTGATTCAGCTAAATAAAACGGGATGTTTGACCCCGTGTCCAATTTGTAGCCGAATTACAAAATCCTGTGCTGAGTTTTAATAATTTATTGGATTTATTAGACACGGCCTCCTCGCAAATTGTGTGAGATGAAAATCTGGCGCGGTAATTACTGATATTTCAAACAGTTGTCCAAACATTTATCAGTTTTTGTACTGTCTCTTTTTCATTTATTTTTCAGATTTTTTTTTTTCACGAAACACCCATTTTTCCATGATGTGGGCGGGCGGATGTGACTAGGTTGTTCGGTCCCGGTCGACTTTTTGCCTGTGACAATAGTTATTTCTCTGAGAATAGTCATTAACAACCGATAATTTTTTCACTGAGTAAAGTTTTTAAAAAATATTTGTTATATCTGTACTGATTTTTCAAGCAATTCAAATTTGTAAAGAAGCTTGTTACTGATCTCCTCATACAAAAAACTTCCCAAAAAATATTGTTAAACTCACCTATTTTTACTCGTGCACGGTGCAACCCTCTTTAAAAGTTTCACTTCTTTTTGTAAGTGTCATGTACTGCAAATTTAATTTATCGTACAAATATAAAAACTGGTTCATTCAAAAAATCTGTCAAATTCAAAACCTTGTCACGATTTGTTTTCATATTCAATCATGTCTGTTGGAATAGAAAAAATGTACGGTTATAATATTTTTGTGATTTAATTAGGATAGCAAATTGTCAAAATCCGCTGAATTTACTTTTCTAATTGTATTAAAACAGTTTTTGAGTTTAATTCACTGCGGGTTAAACGAACGAAAAATCTTTAATGAATTCTTAATGGAGGGGTGAACAGTAACTTCACCGTGAACTTTATCTTTTCGAATCTATTAATTCAAGCGTTAATACTTGTTAAGCATGGGAACTTATTTTTCATTTTTTTTTTGTTCTACAGAATTGAAAAACAAATGTTTTTTGGCGATATAATTCTACAAATATAAAATAGAAATATATTTTGGAGTTCGTTACAATGATTTGTTAACTACACATTAACAAGGTGTGAAGAAACATCACATTATTCAAAATAAACCTAGGTCACATGGTGGTCCAGATCGACTAGAAAATTGTATTGATTTCCCAAATTCAAAGATGAGTTTTGAAATTTTTTTTGTTGGTACTCACCTGTTTGAATCCGCCCAACAACTTTTAGAACTCCTACTTCTTGAGAAATATTTTCTGAAAAAAACCCGAAACAACGAAATGCTTTGGTTATATCTAGTGCTTATAGATATTTCTGGCATTCGAAGGAAATAGGGAAAATAATAGAAAATCAATAAAGTGTTTTTTTTATAAATTGTTATATCGATTATCGATATTTAATAAAAAAAAAGTAATCCATCATTATTTTGCTCTAAAACGTGGATTTACGATAGAGTTGTGGAGTCCAAAACCCATTAAAGCTATTGAATACACCCCAGCTTTTAGTATTACAATGGGGAGAAATATTATTTATTTGCTTAACCGCCTGTCACCATCGACACGAGTATCACCCTTCTTCCACTTTCGACTGGTCTGCGCATGAAACTGGTAAGAATCTCGATACTATTTATAGGCTATGAAGTTTATTCACATTTTCAGGCGACAAATTTTCAGTGAGTAATATCTACGTGTCCCCTAATTACATATTTAATATTGTTTTTGGCTCAATTCTATAAAAATAATCTTACATTTTAAATTGACACATTTACCAAACTTGACTTCCTTTTGAGCGTGAGAAAATCTGTTAAAGTTGAATATTTTATTTTCTCTGTTATCGTATGGGAACTTAAAAGTAAAAGTAATCTGCCGCAATTACAAGCAGGCGAGCCTTTGGGCCCAAAGAGCAAATATTTATTTGAGGAAATGTCGCGAAAAAGAGAAATAAATTAGTTTTGGATTTATACTGTATTATTATAAATGACTTCGGTAATTGTGATATTTTGTTCTCATTGTGTAAAATTACAAACGCTACCATTTTTATTCAAAACCATTCATATGAACAAATATTGTTAAGTATTATTAGCTACGTGTGCATTTAAGCGTGTGTCTGAACGACTGCCCGGTTAATAGTGTCGAATTGATATATACCGATAAATTATCCGAATATTTCCGTTTCAAGTATTTTGAAGCTTATTTTTTTTTTATTAAATTTCGCGAAAAACGCTTTCTCTCGAAGACTATGCTACTCGGCGTTTTATATGAATTTCCGCCATGTTTTCTCCCGCATTTTCTAGATGACGATATTGGAGTTTTTGACGTGCGGAAAAACACTCGAGTTTGGCTATCTAGAAAATTCGCCTTCCTCGGCTTCGCCCTCGACGGAGTCGACACCGACCTCTTCGTAATCCTTTTCCAAAGCGGCCAAATCTTCACGGGCTTCCGAGAATTCACCTTCTTCCATACCTTCTCCGACATACCAGTGGACGAAGGCACGTTTGGCTATCTAGAAAATACGAAAAAAAAAGGCAGAAATTCATGTAAAACGATGAGTAGCATATGCATTTTGCTCCCCGATAAGACCGGGATGGTATAGCCTATATCGTATAGGTACCTTAATAATTATTATTTTACTTAAAGTAAAGGAAAATAAATTATATTATATATATTACAGTCCTTACAGTAAGGACCTTACTACCATTACGGCCGGTTATTACCGGTAATATATTGAATTTGTTTTCAACTGCAAGAAATATCAATAATTTATGAAACATGGACCATAACATGGTCGAGAAATGCAGAAAAACTTCAATTGATGAGTGCGCTATCCTTGTCAATCGGTTGATGGTTGCCAAATTCTGAGTGACGCGGGCGTGGTTGAACATATATTATTAACAAATATGCATCGAAGATTCCCAAATACCCGTCACTTGACGGGATTTGTCTTTATTTAGACAAGAATTGACAAATGTCAAAAGAGTCGTGTTTATAACTTCTGGTTAGTCCGAGTCGAAATAATTTGACGTTTAATAGATTTGAAATGTTGAATTCAGATCAGTAGCCGTATTTACCCTGATGATAGCGAAAGCCGAAAATGTGGTACATGAATAAAGTAATGTTTTTATTTAATAGATTTGCTTGAATTCATCCGTCTAGCCAAGTCAAATGATTTTTCACAAACCCAGGAAATTTCTGGCAAACCAAAACGGACAATGGCCTGGGAAAAAATGTCACCGAGCAAGTTTGGCTCGTAGGTTTAAAAGTACTCGCTCGTATCTATTACAGTCCTTACTTCTTTTGGGACGTTTTTTCGGCGAAAATGGGGTCATTCTAATAGAACAATGGCCCTTTTATGACGACGCTCCTAAAAACATCCCAAAAAGTAGTAAGGACTGTATCAGAGTGGCGTCTTGCTCGGCGACAAACTGACCAGCCACACCAGTATTATGCAACTTTGGAAATATTGCGCAAATTGCGAAAATCTCTGATAACCGCCAATCTTATACCACAGGAAAAATAGACTAAGATAACAAAAATCGTTTTCTCCAGTTGTTTCATGATAAAACAATCCATAAAAAATTAATTCGTTAAAATATTTCAGCAAAATTTCAGCCATATAACATCGCAGGTGGTTATTTTATTTACAGTCATCTCTTTTATATATATACATTTATATATATCTCGTTTATATAATTTTCCGCGCAACAAATTGTTCGTTCACCCCAGTGATAGTTTGCTTTTTTTTTAATATAAATAACAAGTAAAACGACAATAATAGAATAGATAACATTCCTGGTACCGAAAATTTCACCATAATTTATTCGTCGCAAACCATTTTGGTGGAATACCTCCAGGANAAAACAATCCATAAAAAATTAATTCGTTAAAATATTTCAGCAAAATTTCAGCCATATAACATCGCAGGTGGTTATTTTATTTACAGTCATCTCTTTTATATATATATTTATATATATCTCGTTTATATAATTTTCCGCGCAACAAATTGTTCGTTCACCCCAGTGATAGTTTGCTTTTTTTAATATAAATAACAAGTAAAACGACAATAATAGAATAGATAACATTCCTGGTACCGAAAATTTCACCATAATTTATTCGTCGCAAACCATTGTGGCGGAATACCTCCAAGGTGGTTTGCGAAGTGCAAATTATGGGGAAAAAATAAGTACCAGATCATTTATTAACAAATGAAGTTGGAAAAATCGAACATGTTTAATATTCGTCTTCGCCTTCCTCGGCTTCGCCCTCGACGGAGTCGACACCGACCTCTTCGTAATCCTTTTCCAAAGCGGCCAAATCTTCACGGGCTTCCGAGAATTCACCTTCTTCCATACCTTCTCCGACATACCAGTGGACGAAGGCACGTTTGGCGTACATCAAATCGAACTTATGATCGAGACGTGCCCATGCTTCGGCAATGGCGGTGGTGTTGGACAACATGCAGACAGCACGTTGGACCTTGGCCAAATCACCTCCTGGAACAACCGTTGGTGGTTGGTAGTTGATACCGACCTAAATATATATTTAATTACTTTGATATTGTAGTTTCGCTTATTGAAAATATGTAAGAGATTGGGTGCGACCGAAAATGTCGCTATTCAAAGGAACAAAAGAGGACTTTTCCCAAAAATAGCAAGACCCGAAAGAAAACCTTGTTTATTATACGGTATAATTTATACCCCAAAGAAAACGTTAATTATTTATATAAAATATTGTTTCTTTGTGTCTCTCAGCAGCTCCATCTAACTGCTGAGCGTTTGATACGAAAAATCGGCGTTATTTTTATTTATAAGAGTATTTACAAAGTAAATCAAAAATTGATAAATTTACTAACCTTGAAACCAGTTGGGCACCAATCAACGAATTGAATGGTACGTTTGGTCTTGATGGTGGCAATGGCGGCGTTGACGTCCTTTGGTACGACATCACCTCGGTAGAGCATGCAGCATGCCATGTATTTACCGTGTCGGGGATCGCACTTGACCATCTGGTTGGCTGGTTCAAAGCACGCATTGGTGATTTCGGCAACCGAGAGCTGCTCATGATAAGCCTTCTCAGCCGAAATGACCGGTGCGTAGGTCACCAATGGGAAATGAATACGTGGGTATGGGACCAAGTTAGTCTGGAACTCAGTCAAGTCCACGTTCAAAGCACCATCGAAACGCAGAGAGGCCGTAATTGACGAGACAATTTGACCAATCAGACGATTCAAGTTGGTGTAGGTTGGACGCTCAATATCCAAGTTACGACGGCAAATGTCGTAAATGGCCTCATTATCAACCATGAAGGCACAGTCAGAGTGCTCCAAAGTGGTATGGGTGGTGAGGATAGAGTTGTAGGGCTCAACAACGGCAGTCGAGACCTGTGGTGCCGGGTAGATGGCAAACTCCAACTTGGACTTTTTGCCGTAATCGACCGAAAGACGCTCCATCAAAAGGGAGGCGAATCCAGATCCGGTACCTCCACCGAATGAGTGGAAGATGAGGAAACCCTTAAAAAATAATCACAAGTCTGTCTGTGTGCTAAAAACTCGAATCCATTAGATGGCGCACATTAACAAAAACAAGCCAATTGTGTTAATTTGAAAGAGATAAAAGTTCCCCATATTTTTTTTATTATTCTAAGTCGATTATTGGCTGACAACGAAAATGGAGTCAAGGAAGTGTCATCCAACAACAAATTTTTGAATTTTTTTAACATTTAAAGGCCCATTTTTCATTAATTTACCCGGTAGTACCGTGCCCGGCCGGTACGTCTTAATAACTAAGTACTATGTATTACCTGGAGACCAGTACATTGATCAGCGAGTTTTCGGATGCGGTCAAGGACGAGGTCGACAATTTCCTTACCAATGGTGTAGTGACCACGGGCATAGTTGTTGGCGGCATCCTCCTTACCGGTGATCAACTGTTCGGGGTGGAACAATTGTCGGTAGGTACCGGTTCGGACCTCATCGACTACGGTTGGCTCCAAATCGACGAAGACGGCACGTGGGACGTGCTTTCCGGCGCCAGTCTCCGAAAAGAAGGTATTGAAAGAATCATCTCCACCTCCAATGGTCTTGTCGGAAGGCATCTAAACAAAAAATAGTCATAAATTCTTAACTTTCAGGGGGAAATTCATCCAAATTTGCACTAATCTCCCTAAAATGCGCAAAATTGTAAATTATAAGATATCAAATGGTAAAGTGGGATTTTCGGAACACTGGTCTAACTGAATCAAAAAATCTAAACCACGGTTAACCGAATCGAAAAAAAATAGTAAATTTAGACATGATTTTTGGGTACCATGACACGGTTTTTGTGCTAATCTGCACAAATCCCCCGTTAAACCTTCCCTAATCAAAAATAGTTGTAAATTTTAAAGTCACCCCTAAAGGAATAGAATAATTGGAAATGCATCTTTTATTTACCATAAGTAAATAAAATGTAACTATTCTTCTAGGGATGGGGTATCTATTTCAAAGTACTTTCAAATAGAAAACTTAAGTGTATCTAAATTGAAAGAATCTGAAAGGGATACAGGGTGGGATCAAAAGTAAAGTGTATCTATATATAATCGTATGTTTCGACTCTATTATCTTTTGAATAGCGTCTTTACTTTTATACTAATAAATATGAGATAAACTTCTTCATAGCTTAGGTGTTCCTTCCTGTCTACGTTTTTGCACAGCTCTCACGTATACCTATTCTCACCCCTAAAGGAATAGAATAATTGGAAATGCATTAGACAAATACCGGGTCTATAGTATTACGAGGAATCTTCATATAGGACTCTCTGTATAAAGCCCACTCAGTGGAAACTCCTGATACGGACAGTGCTCTATATGGAAAATCTTTAAGTCTTTCAATGAAATCTAAATGATCATACATAGATACCCTTTGAAATTCATCAGTTTGGGTTGTATTAGCAAGCGGGATCATACCAGTTACTATAATCATAATAACTTGTTTTGATGACTTTGCCAATATTACTCAACTGAATTAATTTTAAAATCAAAAGTAAAGTGTATCTATATATAATCGTATGTTTCGACTCTATTATCTTTTGAATAGCGTCTTTACTTTTATACTAATAAATATGAGATAAACTTCTTCATAGCTTAGGTGTTCCTTCCTGTCTACGTTTTTGCACAGCTCTCACGTATACCTATTCTTTGTAAAATTCATAAAAAAAATCAAAATTTCGAAAAAAATTTCTATTTATAAAATAAAACTAAAAATAACTTACTTGTCCGTCCGGTTGGATACCATGCTCAAGGCAGTACAATTCCCANAACCGAATCGAAAAAAAAATAGTAAATTTAGACATGATTTTTGGGTACCATGACACGGTTTTTGTGCTAATCTGCACAAATCCCCCGTTAAACCTTCCCTAATCAAAAATAGTTGTAATTTTAAAGTTTGTAAAATTCATAAAAAAAATCAAAATTTCGAAAAAAATTTCTATTTATAAAATAAAACTAAAAATAACTTACTTGTCCGTCCGGTTGGATACCATGCTCAAGGCAGTACAATTCCCAACAGGCATTACCGATTTGAACACCGGCTTGTCCAACATGAATTGAGATACACTCGCGCATTTTTCAAAAATTGATTGTTTTCGGGTAGTAAAGAGCCGATAAAGAATGAAGAGCAAAAAACAATAACAACACATTTTATAGTCGGCGTGCACTTTTTTCTAGAATATCGCGTTCCAGATGTGCATTCGAATTTCGAACAACTCAATAACATCGATATTTTGTCGAAATAAATTGAGAAAAAAAAAGAAGAAAATGATACCAAATTGATAAATTATTTTAGATAATTTATGAATTATTGTTAGTAACTAACATTATAATTATTTACAGTTTCAATTTGAAAATTTCAAACACACAATCAAGCTAGACCAAGAACATAACGTCACCGTTTTTAGGGAAAAGTCGACTTCTCCGAGAAGACTTTCTCGAAATTTCTCTTGAAGTTGTTAGTAAAATAAAATTTATTGATTTTGATCAAAGTTTTTCTTTATTGACTAAAGGTCTGGAGACTACATTGATTGCTGAACGTTTCAAAATAACGCCAATGTAACAGTTTTTGACGTGGCACGTTATGAACTTTTAGTATTTTTTATTTTATTTTTCGTGCAGAAACACTTTTGGGGACCATTAAGGGCCCTTCCGTCATCTCAGGACGCTAAATTTAGTGTTTAAATGTGTCCCTGGATGTCTTGATTCTGACTAATCTTTGGTTCGACCTATGTCTTTTTAGAATTCGAAATTTTGACCGTTAAAAAGGGAGAAATAACCTAGGAGTTCACAAACTGTGAACTTCACACCGTCTCGTTTTTGCTAGGTGAAAATGTAAGCTTCTCGCATTAAAAAAATATTTTTATTTTTGCTGAAGTAAACTGCGTTTCCACCGTGAGTGCAAATAATAATTTGTTTTCCAATACCAGGTCTTTCGTGAACGAAAGTCCATACCTTCGTGATGTATTTTCCCTCCTTTGAACATAATAAAACAAAAAATGACCTGTCAAACTACGGTACTTGAAGCGTGGTATCGATTAATACATATGTATGTTTTGCTAAATCAAACAATCTGATACATTCGTTTAACTGTATTTCCAGAAGAAGGTAAATGGTCATACTAAATGACTCATACAGAAGTTCCTACAATCCGAGTTACACAGCAAAGTTACCGTACTAAAACCGTGGTTAAACAGAATAACGAAATTAATTGGATGAAAATCATTTGAAAACGTTTATAACACCGGTATCATGCATATTCGTTTTCAGTTTTGAATCATGTCACATGATTCATACTTTTTTTTGCGTGCCCACAAAGAGGTACAATAGTGAATACGGGGTAAAATACAGCATTCACTGTCGACTCTTGATGGGCATACCAAAAATCACACGATTAAAAAGTAAATATGAATAAAAGATAAGTGGCAAGTTTAATGAAAATATGATTTGAGTACGCCATGTTTGGGCTAGGAGGCGTTAATGGTATATAAAATAGATCAATTATTATATAACTCTTATAAAACAAACTTATTTGAAATAAGGTGCAAAGGAACTATTTTGCATCAAAAATACTGGAATATCTACTCGTTTTTGTCAACATTTATAATATCGAACTTTTTCCCAGTATCTTAGATAAAGCTGAAGGGAGTATCAAACAAACAAGAAGTCACATATCTTGGATATAAATTTTACTTCCACAGAAAAGTTTTTCTTATTACATATGAAATATGTGATTTTATGGGAAGATTTTCAAGAAATTCATAAACCAATATTCCACATACGTAAACTTTTTTTGGGTGGAAGTACACATTCATGTGAAATGAAAGGTGCCGTGCAGAGGATTATTTCTGTCCGGAGTTTTACTCAACGACAATTTGTGCGTATCCAGCATGCCGATATATTGTCTGGTTGTGGCTTCATCTAACTCAGCGCCGGAAGAAATGTCGGACTCGTCATCGCCGGGTTCGACCGTTCTCAGCCACATTCGAGCTCGTTCCGCAGCCAATTTGGCGTATTTGATACAACCAGGGAGCGAAATTGAACGATTGCACCTAGCGTAACCGTGGCATAGATACCAACAAATTTTCTAAGGGGAAATGTTTAGTTTTCATTTTTTTACATTTATTTTTGCACCGTAGTCAGCGCTAAAGGCACGTTGTCAGTTTACGTCAAGTTTTGAGAAATAATTTCGTCGGTAAATATGCCATCGTATATTCCGATTGGTATTATACCAATTGTCATATTCACGGACGGAATCCTACATTTGGAAGTCAATTTTTTTGCGCAATATGACAATTGGTATTTCCATAAGAATATATGATGGCATATTTTAGCATAATTTGTTTTGTTTTTTCAGATATACGAAAACAAACACAAGGTCACATTTTTATTCTTCATGTAAATGACAAATGGATATCTAATTTGTCAATCTTAACAACTCACTCAAATTTAAATTATGCGTAATCGGATTCTAGTCGAAATATATAAAAACATATTGACCTACTAACCTACTAGTATATATAAAGTCAGTATTATGAAAAAAACATTTTCGTACTGTAACAAATTCTTCATAATTGAACTATTTTAACTCCCAGGGGGAAGTGCGTGTAAATAGAAACGCAAGTTGTTTTTTCGTCGATTTAAGGCATATGGAGGCCCCGTAGGGCAAAACGGGTATTGCTGACCCCTCTCAACTTTTCGAGAAAATTCGATTGACGGTGTTTTTTGCGTAGGTTGGAGATTTAAAACAGCCCTCTAGGGGACACTGGTGGCCCAAATAAATTTCTGGGTAATCAGATCGACGTAGTTTGACGCGCTCCACAACTTGGCTTTACCAGTTTTTTTTAATTATTGCGAATTACTGTGATTTTTTAAGTGCGTGTTTATTTACACACATTTCCCCCTTAAACGGGTTTCCAAAAAATCCTTCCCCCTGAAAGTTAATATCATTAAAAATGGGATGACTTGCGGCCCCTGCTGATAACGTCACCCTATACTTAAATATTTACCTGTGCAGTGTCGGCTGTTAAATCATTGTCATCATGCAGCACACAATAATGACTGAATATGGATGTTCCCTGAATCCCTTGACTGGATCCAAGGTAGAAATCGAAAAATTCTGAGCTCGTTACGTGCGTGTCGATAATCGTACCAGCTGGCAAATTCTTTGATTTTCCAATTTGAAGATTTTTATCACGACTGCAAAAGCGGGTGTTGTGGTGTTTCGTAACCGTGATATACGTAATTTTTGGACTAAAATTTATTTGTTTTTTCTAAATGTCTAAGAATTGCCTATATTTTTTTTGGGATTTTCTATAATTATATCGAAATTATCCATAATTATCCGCGGGAAAGCCGAGGTTGGAACTTTTAAGAAAAAAATAATGAAACATTAGTGCGTGAAACCGAAATAATTTAGAGTCCAACCGATGTAACAGAACTTACCGGTAATTCTCCTGCATCATCAAACATGCTTCTCGGATCATTTGTAGTTCGATGGAAGCCACCCGCCGCAATTCGCCTTCATTAACACCCGGTCGGAAAAAAATTAACGACACTGGTTTGTCGCGAGTATGTTCGTAGAAATTTTTAAATCCCTTTTTCATCATGGCCGTGAGCTTTCTAAAAACGACAGCTTAAATTTCATGCCGTAGATTTTGCAAGTGATTGTTTACGATAAATACCCGCCGACCATTTTATCAGTTGTTACTGAATTATGTTTTTGAACTGCCTTGTTCTTTTTTTACAAATCGGATGGCAAAGGTAGAAGACAATATCTTCTAGGAAAACATGGTCGACGATTGATTATCGCAGACAATCGCTACAAGGGGCAGTTATCAGGTAAAAAATATATCAGGTAAAAAACTGACCTCATCTAACAACCACCCATAAATATAAAACATAAAAATAGAAATCATTTTTTTTTCTGAAAAGTGAACTTATATTTTTGGTTTTCACTTAGATGTTCAGCTTGAATAAATCAAAGGCACATTATAAAATGGGACGGCTACAAATTGTCGGTGAAAAAATAAGATTCCTCCTATAAAATTTGTCCCGGAAATCACAGAATTTTCTACAAAAAATTACTTCTGGGAATCTATAAAATAATTCCTGTTCGAATTATGAATTCTCACAACAAACTTACGTGGCATAAGTCGTATCGGCCGAAATCGCCGGGAACATGTTGTAACACGCTGCATTTTGGTCCGTCGAACATGCAATGGCGGCAATAGAGGGGCGAAGTGTTCGCTGTCCAACCATCGCCATTGGGTTGTTTAGATCTAATCCTACAACCATTACCGGCGCATCACCAAATAAGCCACCTTCACTAATTTTAGCATAGAAAAACGTATTCTAATAGATGAAGAACAGGCTGCGGCCGGGGAAAATCAAATAAAAAATTGCACCATGCTGCAGTTTTTGTTTTTCTATTTTACAAATTACTCTTCAAAAATTCAAAAAACACAGTACACTACAATGTGAAAAGACTTGCACTGTACAACGTCTTGAGATTATAGAGGGATTTGCCAAGTTTAGAACCTCGAGCTAAATGTTTTGCACTGTATGAAGTCCATTATAAGAACTGGTATATACCGTATATGTACTGGTATAATACATAATAATTTATTGGCTCGTGAAAATGGCAGCCTACGCTGATATTTAAAAAAAAAATTTAATGGAAAAATTTCTACCCATTCCTTTCGCGCGCGACAAGTTGCCAGTCAATTCGGCATGCAACTCCTCCAAGCTTTGCATTGATTTTCATCAAAAGCATCCCACAGAGTTGAGCATTGGCCTTTTGAACTGACTTCATTGTAATGCATTGGGTTAAAATTCCATACCGCCGCTCGCTTACCCGTTTGATTGAAGAGTACAGGGTCGTGTCTTTACGATCCATTACACACAGGATGAACTCCATTTTTTCTTTACCTTGATTAGTTTCGTTATCAACCCATTCAAAGTACTCGTCAACGGCCCTATCAAGACCATTAAACTGTTGGGCATTCATCCCCTGTGGATTTGCTATGTTCATTCCATGCCGTTGTGCTGTCTTCAAAAAGTTATTATAGTCATATATTAGTTAAGGTAACAAATCACATCCAATATACAATGTACAGAGACAGCGGTTTTCGGAGAATAACGTTTTCTACAAAGAAACTTACTAAATTGCAAAAATAAATATCAATTTCCATTCATTAAGTTTACATATAATAAGTTTTTTTTTCTCCGAAAAACCGCCTTTCCCAATATACCATGGTACATTGGCGCCAATGAGACAATGAGCCAATGAGACCATGGCCAATAACATAGAGACATAGACATAGAGACATAGACATATATATAATTTTTTCATTTGTCGAATAAGGAAATTGTTCGCAATTTCTTTTA
>SCLG01000155.1:157680-167842 GCA_004367875.1 Oikopleura albicans
TAAAAGAAATTGCGAACAATTTCCTTATTCGACAAATGAAAAAATTATATATATGTCTATGTCTCTAGTTGTCTTGCAGATAATTATCTTATCTACGACTACGTCGTAGATAAGACATTATTAATTGTTAAGTATTCGTACATCGAAAATTTAAGTTAACAACCAAACACGCTAAAATTAAGATTATTTTTCATTCTTCTATTTTACACATTTCTCTTCTTTGTTATTTGGTTAGATGACTTTGATTTTTTTGCTACATAGGTGCATATGCATTGAAAACGTATATATTTTCAAAATATATGTTTTCAATAAAAAAAAACACGTCAGGTAGTTCTCGCCGGTAAAACATACCCGTTGCAAATCACAAACAAACTTCTCGATGTCCCTATCAGCACCAGTGGGAGAACGGGTGTAGAAATAAATGATACCCCATCTTTGTATGTTCTTTGCAGACACAAATCGTGTTGGATTCCATGTTCCCTCTCGAATTTTTGCACTTTCGTCTTTATATTGCAAAAGCGGTATCGGTAAAAGTCTTGAAGGTACTATGAAAGTGGTTTTAACAAACTTGAAAATGTTTTTTTTTGTTTATTTGTTCGTAACTTTCTAGCACCAGTTTAAAGTAAATGTGTTAAAAATAATGATAACTTTTGGCCTCATATTATCTTTTACAAGTATTATCGAAGACTTTATCTTATCGATATCATCACACAAGCCCCTTATCGTCCATAACTTATGGCCGTTTTTAAATGATAAAATTCTTTGCAAAGACTGTTTTAATAGAACATGAAAAATCCATCTGGACCAATAAGAAAATTAACAGACGCCTCCAAGGTCATCTCAAGAAGATTTTGAAAAAAAAATATTATCCCCGATTTTTGTTCCCACTTTCTTCATAAAATTTTGTCAGACCCGCCTATCAAGGATTTTTGATTTGAACCGGTTTTGATGAGATATTAGAGCAACTTGGCCGTTGTGTGACGATCATCACACGGTGAACCCATAGAGTTAAATTATAGGCCAACATTAGCCTAGATGTTTGATTTTAATAAATATCGTCTACTGGTGTGGGTAGTCAATTTGTCACCGACCTTGACGCATAGATACGAGCGTGTATTGTTTTCATCCTATGACTCATAGCCTATGAGTCATAGCCTATGAGCCAAGTTTACTCGGTAACATTTGTTTCCCCACGCCAGTACTATATTATAGGCTCGTATCAAAGTCCCTCATAGAAATTTAACGTATAATAAAAACACGTTAATGAAACAGAGAGTCCTGTAACCCGACGTAATTTTTGACGGAAAACATATGTCAGTGTTAACATAGAATCATAGGTGGTATTACTAGTATTGTTTTAACATACCTTGCTCCATATTTCTGCTAACCTCCAAGCCAAGCGCAGAGAGATCGCTATCAAATTTGCTGCGGACACTATCCATTGTACTTTTGATTTTTCCAAACGTCTCATCCGCTGGCGAAGCAGAACACCGAATCATCTGTGCAACTTCATTATCATTCAGCTTTCCGCGAACCGGCTGTCTGGCTACGATATGGCACATTTCAAGTGGATAATACTCACCATCGCCTTTCGCATTCTTTCCTATGGAAAATATTTTTTAGTTTTTTTTTTCTTTTTAATGGTACATACAAAAAGTTTATCAATAATAAACCACTTTACAAATAGGGATTGAAAAAGGGAGCTATAAAATTCAGCCTCAGGCTGAAGTCTTCAGGGTGTGGTCATAAACTCGGTAGATTTTCCTAAGGTATGTTTCAGTATCAACTGTTGCAACGTTGCGATCCATTTCGATAATACAATTTTCGATGAACAATTTTGAGCATGCTAAAAACATAAGACCGGATATTTTTTTCGTTAAAAAACACTTTTAAAACTTTTGTTTGGCATCCGACGGTAAAACTACAAATTATTACAAACCGGTAGAGCGTAGGTGCAATTGTTAAATTAACCATTATGGTAGTTTTAATAGTTTTATCATTAAGCATGACATTATTAAACTAAATTAGTCAGGTGATGTATTCAACTTCACATTAATAAACCGTAAAGTTACCTCGGGCGTTCATACATGGCAAAAAATTATAGCCAATATGGACGTTGTATGTTCGTCTGAAGTAATCAATTACGTTCATGTGAATCATTTTCCCGTTCTTATCCTCGATCTTGAAACGAGTAGAATCAACCGAATTATTCGATAAGCACTTTATCTTTCGGGTTTTGCATGCAGATGAATCTCGGCCGGACTCGCCACCATATCGAATATTTACCTAAATAAGATCTTTTAAGGGCCGCATTAAGAGAGACCTGACACAAAAGTTAATCCGAACACGCCCTAAACACGAATTGTGAAGTTTGTCAGATGGACTAGTCTAGAATGCTGCTTTTATGTTGGTATTATGATAATACTATTATCCCATTTAATAACGCTTATTATAGAAAAATGTGCTTTTGGAGCCCTTTGCGACAAACTTTACAACTTAGTGTTTAGGGATTAATGATGAACACAAACTATTTTACGTAATTCACTAAATAAATTGTTTGTATTATAGACTCACTGTCAGCCCCTTCAGGTATTTCTCGGCCTGCGCGACCTTACTGCGATTCAGTTGGCCATTTTGATCACTCCAAAAATTTGGGTCCTTAACGGAGTTGCGATTATTTCCGCCATATCCTCCGCCTCCACCATATCCTCCACGTCCTCCGCCTCTATCACCAAACTTCCCACCACCAAAACACTCGTCTAAATAATCCAAAACTGGCTGACTTTTGTAAAAGGCGCCACTCTTATCCTTGACCTGGAGTGCCACCGACCACATGTTCTTTTTGAAGCATGCATAGTACCCTGGAATGACTTCTCGACCGTTACCGAGGCTGAACAAACGAACATTTGGATTCGGATCTGGATACAAATTTGGCCCAACTTGAACAAATGACATACGCGCTCGATGGCGTATAATGACATCCAGAGCCTTAAAATTTAATTAATATCTTATAGACCCGGGTAGTCTTATGGATAATTTATCTATCGTGTAAGAAACAGCTGTAGATACTGCTCTTACACGCCACCTAATGTTCTGCTTTTTATGCATAATTATGGGTTTCTTTCATGTGTTTATTAAGTCATTATACAAACACCTGTAAGAAACTCATAACAAAGCAGGTGGGGTTGTAAGAGCAGGAGTATACAATAACGTACTATCTGGGGTTCTAAGATCCCTTATAATAAAATTTGCAAAATGCATGACAAGGCAGCTCCGTAAAGCGGACTGAACATGCTTACGTAAACAACCGTTTGATAGAGCAGCTTCTATATGATATGGACTAAATATTTACTTACCATTATCACCTCTTGATCATGTTCAGTTGAAGTAATCGACTTTCCCTGTGCATCTTCAAATAACGTTTGCATTCGAGTGAAAGCATTGTTAAGGCATTTGGTCAATTTAATCGTTACGAGAAAGGTAAGACGTTCACGACCATTTTTAAACTCGACATCAAAATTGATCGGATCATGCCCAAAATTATAGTGTGAATAAAACATGGTGCGGCCATTAAAATAAGCGATTCGGTTTCCATTTAGCCCATTTCCACTGGTGAGAGGTTCAAAATCACAAGAAATTTAAATTATGTAATGAAAAATTGCGGTCCCTACCCATTTTCGTGAAATTACAATGATGTTTTTTTGGTTGCTACACACTTGAATCGAGAGATTTTTAATTGTTGCCCCTGAAAAGAGCTTGATTTCTCTATTTGAAAGGTCAAATCAAGGTCATGGATCTCAAGCCACTTTTGGCGCCATAAGTTTCCGTCAAACCGTGTCTAATGATTTCAACTCGACTTAGGAACTCGTAACATGATTGGAATTATTGGACACGTCTGCGCTGACAACAAAACTGGTCTCTATTTTCAACTAAAAATTTTAACACTATTTATCCGATTTCAAACCCCGCCAAGATGAGGATCCACTTCGTTCATCATAACCATCACCATTGCCTTTGTGAACACCCAGAAGTACATCATGGAAAGATTCGAAAAAATTAAATGCTTCCGTCAAATCAGGCTTTCGTCGAAATTTTTCGAAGTGTGCATCAAATTCGGGGCATTTAAAATCATATTGATACAACACAATATCGTTGCTAGTGATCTTTCGAACCTATAAAAAATCTTAAAGGATGGCAATATACATAAATTTCACTTCAACTTATCTTAAGAGGTATCATGATTTTTTTTAAATCATTCGATGAATGAAACATAACTGCAAGGATTGTTTTTTGCTCTAATTTGTTTGCATATTTCGCTTTACCTTATTTGACTTATAGTCTATAAGGTATAATCATACGGAGACATAAGTCGATAGCAAGTTTTGTGAAAAACAGAGCACGCATTGTGTACTAACAGTCGTGTTCTTGCTCATTTCAGTTTTATTAAAGATTAAACATCTTTAGTATACCTACATGTTTGAGTCAAATCATGATACTAACCTTATACTGGTTTACATAAACATTGAATTCGCGACCTTCTTTGCCAAATCCTGGACGCCTACAAATAATTGCGTGCTCAGCTTCATTTTTTTTCTGCTTGATTTGGCGCAATTCATCCGAGTGCTTTTCAGCAAGTTCGGCTGAGCTAGAGCTAGATTTCGTTCCAGGGTTACCGGCGCTGCCAGATGATTTAGAAGATTCTAGGGTCGATGATTGGCTAGATAAGATAAATCATAAACGAATTATTTCATGACAATGGCCCAAAATACTAAATTATTAAAAATTACTAAATTATTAAAAATTGAGTCATTAGCCATCACGATACATTGTACGTTTAACAGGCGGACAGGGTCAAAGAGGGATAAAAATTGTATCGGATTTATAGCCAATGGAGAGAAAGCTGAATTGGAAGAAAGCCAATCAGCGCGCGCAAACACGATTCTATTTTATCTCGCGTTGATCGTGTACGCCTGTTATTTCGGAAATAAAAAACGACGTGGCCTACGTTACGTGGGTTAATTTTTATTCATTCTGTTCCACCATCACAGCCACAATTAGTAGTCTAACCAGATGGATAGTAGCCACAATATGATCGCTAATAACTCATTTGTATCCCATTTTCACGCGGACGGAACCAATCTCTCTTACATATTTCAAATATGATATTTGCGAAAAAGGAGAAAGAACTGGAGAAAAAAATGAAGCGCGTCTTACTTATTCTACACAATGAAAAGTCAGGTTTTTGTGTATAAGACTTCCTTAACGAGACGGAATTTTCGTTCAATTCCTAATCACGTTAAGGAAGTCCTCTAATTTTTTCTCCGCCTCTCTCATCGTTTTCTAAAATATGTAAAAGAGATTGCGTCGGTCCAATTTTCATGAAATTATTGTGTAGTTAGATTTTCCAAATTTCCAGATTGGACTCCAATCATTGGAGTCTTATACTAGACCAGACTGTAACCATAATTTATGGTCCATAGACCGTTTAATAGATTTTTTAATAGATTTTATATAAAATAAGAGGCTCGTTTAGAGCCTCTAATTTTAATTAAATCTACGAGTTGTATTGTTTCTAAATCCTACAATAACAAAAGTGGGATGTCTCCTCTTGGTTCGGATGTCTCTTCGTGGACATACAAATATTTTCTTGTTTTTTTCGGTTGTTGAGGTTGACTCAATAATAAAAACGGTGGGGATAATCAGAGTCTATTTTCCCTNGAGACATATTTCTGCGATATGTGTAAAAATATTTTTTTTCAGTATGTGGAAAAGTTACATACTGCCATTATGTTCTTTTTTGGTTGCTTTCGCCATTTACACAAAATGAAACTTATTTCGGTTAAAACCCCCTGCGCCGTTATCGAGTCCAAATCCTTTACCAGTCACCCCACCTATGTACTGCGCTGTTATCGCGTCACCCTTTATCGGGTCAAAAAAAATTGTTTTTGTATCCCTCCCCCTGTCACTTCTTTGCCGTTTCTAAATTACGCGGAAAAGTTACTGTTTGTAATGGCTGCGGAATTCTTTTAGGCTTTGGGGGTATAAGAATTTTAGTTTAAGATAATTTTTTTTTTCAAAATTTATGCAATTTTGACCTTTTTTGGCGTCATGAGTCAAAATTTGTTTAAAATGTTATAATACTTAACTCATAAATTAACATTACTAAAATTAGCGTAAAATGACCAACAGTTGTCTACTTCGTTATTACATACAATAACAAGAACGCATTAGAAGCGGCGCTCGGGAAACCCCATATATACACATAGTGTATGTGACATAAATATAAATGATTTTGGTGTCAGATACTTAAGACGATTTCCCTTTCGGTCGCCATAACTTTTGATCTGGAGTTACAAAAATCGGTCCAGCCGTATGTTATTTCGAGTTTTTTTTAATTTTTGGTCTAGAGACCAATCAATGTTGGACAATAAAGATTTGTACGCAATTTTTCGCAAATCGTTGGCCTTCTTTAAATGTCAAATTAAAAATTAATACCGTTGTATTTTTTTTATGAATGCCAGAAGTGAGATCTTTCAAACTAAAAAATAACATTTGCTATACGATGTCGCGTTAACGCACACTGAGGTCACAAAGACGAGGGATACAAATTTATATCCCGATGGTGAAAAAGCACTAGCAGAGCGGTGGAGAACAAGGGTTAACGAGGGTTGGGTCAAAATGTTTGATAAAAATGTCCAGACATTCCGCCTACGCCCTGCGCCGTTATCGGGTCAAAACGCGTTATCGGATCAAAATTTGTCCTCAAAATGTTGACCCGATAACGGCGCAGAGGGCGTATGGTTTATTTCGGGATTTTAAGTTGTGTTTTGCAACGAACATCACGAAAAAATGCATTTGTGATACATGATAGAAAAAAAAAAATTGGTACATACTGGCTATAATATTGAAAAAACTTTTTATCTAATATGTGCGGGTACATACTAAAAGATATGTGTCAACGTGATTGCACATACTGGCTAATATGTTCCCGTACATATTTTTCAGTATGTCTCCAAAAAGCAACCAAAAAGAACATAATGCCTATTATTAGGCAAATTGCGTGTTACGAACGCGATAAAAAAATATTGGCTGAATCGTTTTTACTGAAATTCAAGCCAATTGAATATTTTTTAATTCTCTTTGGAGTGAAACTCGAATGAAAACGCAATAATTTTTTTAACACGCCAGATTAGCGCCCTGAAATTTTGCTCTCTGAGCAAAATAATGAAAAAAAAACATTTATGAGTAAAATGAGCCTTTCTTGGTTCTCCAGACAAATAAAAATGACATTATATGAGGTTGAAGCTTGACATGTTACCTATTTAACTTTTCAAAGAAAAGTAAAAAATTCGGCTTAATTAAGTCAGTATAATTTATTTCGTGCGAGGCGCCGGATTTTGCCTAATATTAGGCGCTGTGTCTCTGTTGAACTTTAACTTTTGTGTCTCTATCGGTTAATGANTAGATTTTCCAAATTTCCAGATTGGACTCCAATCATTGGAGTCTTATACTAGACCAGACTGTAACCATAATTTATGGTCCATAGACCGTTTAATAGATTTTTTAATAGATTTATTAATCAACTGTGATTAATCAAGTTAGTAGCTACATTTTTAATAACATATTGTATTAAAAATATATTTTTTGATATTTTCGCGTTACTTGATTTCTGTTATATATAAACACCGTATTATATATATATATACACCGTAAAAATATGTGCAATACGCGAAACATGAAAACTATCCCATGAAATAAGGAAACGAGAGCAAATGTGAAAAATGAAAAAGACATGCTCAGAATGGGCTGGGGACTGTGAATTAAAAAAAGGGTCTGAAACTTATGTAAATCTTTGAATAAACTACAATATAATCGAAAATTTTCGGCACTGAAACTGACGGGGTGAAGCCAACATAGCATTAAGAAAGGGACGAGGCTTTGTTTAGAAACCTTGAACACTGAATATTAATCGACTTTTTCATAAATTACAAAGAAATATTACGCTAATACATTGATTGAGTTTGTTGACGAATTACTCGTGTCATATACCACCCACATAGCCTTGAACTTAGGAAAAATCGAAATTGTCAAATGGAACTATTCTGACAATGTTCAAGATATTTGGTTCATTTTTCTGTGAACGACGCGTATTAATAAAGCGCAAGTCGTATTTTGTTCATTTTTTCTAAATAACGTCTCAGGAAAAATAACGTCAAAAAGGGTGACCTTCATGACCTTGATTGTTTATGTTAAACGTCCAAATTTCAAAAATCCGAAAGACACGTTTTTGCATACTCGTTAAAAGCTGGTTTTACAAATAAAACTATTAGTAGGTTAAACCTACTATGGTAAAAGTTGCAAACTGGTTACATTTTCCGCACTAATTTTTGTTATCCAAAAAAGTGAGGTTTTATAGGTTTTTGCGTTATTATTATTATTTTTTTTTTTGAGATAAAGCATTTTATACCACTATAAACATTTCATACTACTACAGGTATTTTAGGTTACAGTAGAAATTTTTAATTAGCCGCATCAGACGCGGACCATTTTTTACTCTAGAAGGGTCCCCTTTCCGGTCTAAGTGGAATGGGTCAATTTTTGGCCAATTTCACATGGTCCACCCACTACAGGGTGAGGGAATATAGATGCTAATCCGTTTTTGGTTCGCGAGTACGCTGAGCGAATATAACTCACCAAAAAACGGATTAGCATCTATATTCCCTCACCCTGTAAACTTCAACTCCAGAGGGGAATAAGTGAATACTAGCTAATTTTATTCTCTGTCAAATTTGACTTGACCCGTGGATTTTTCAAAGTACATCGTATTCCAACAATTTTGAGCATTTTAGAGCAATTCGTGATAATTATCACGAATTTACCTCTCGGAGTTNCTACAGGGTGAGGGAATATAGATGCTAATCCGTTTTTGGTTCGCGAGTACGCTGAGCGAATATAACTCACCAAAAAACGGATTAGCATCTATATTCCCACACCCTGTAAGTATATAAATGAAAAAGAAACGACAGCTTCATTGTACTTTCCGCATAGAAATTGTATGACTTTCATAATTGTCGAATTGTTAGCACAAATAAACAAATGTTATACTTGGAGGTATTTCAAAGATTTGCGTTTATGTTTGTGCATAGTGCCTATTAGACTTAAAGCCCCTCTTCAAAAGGATACGAAGATTTCAACAATGTTATGCCCCGCAATCTCAGCGACATAAGGTAAATTTTCAGAAGTAAACGGTTTTCATTTCCATGAGGTGTTAGTGATTTTAGTAGGATGAGGAAAATTTACGACGGTTAAAACCTTCAAGGCTTACCTGGTTCTGGTGTCGCTATACCCGAAAAGAGCGGATATTCGTAATCTGACAAAGGTATCAAAATGTTAATACTTGTATGTCACGAATCGTGACTCACGATAATTGACAACGCTACATAAACCAAGCTGTAAATCAAACAGAGTGTGCGGAGTCCTTAAATTAAAAAAAAACGCTTATAAAAAACGAGTTATAAAATTATAAAGTTTTAGAAAGAAATCTCTTTCTGCAAAGTAACTCTTTAGTGCACGCCGGGCACGTTTGAAATTTCACGAAAGTCAAAATCGAATAAAAAGAACAAATTTTCTAGAACGAAAATGTTTACTCGACAAACCTTTCTTCATCTTCAAGGTCTGTTTGCCGGGATAGTGTCCCACGACCTCTTCCGATGCTTGAGCCCCTAGAGCCACGTTTTGTTCGGGTTGCGCCCGATGAGCTGCCCGAACTTGAAGAACTTGGTTTTGGCTGTAGGCCTGTGATAATGGAAGAAGAGGCCGTCGCGCCAACAGCGTTTGCAACTTGCTTCGGCGGTTTGGCGCGGCCTCGCCCACGAACCGGCTGTGCTGAAAATAACGATATAAGTCAACTTAATTTTAACAATACATTGGGACTTACTAATTTTTATTTAAGAACATATTTAATTATAAACCGAGTGCGCCGTTATTTTTCACGTTTTCCCGCTACAATTATATTTTCATATATTGTTTATTGTAAGCGAAAGGTGTAATTGTCTCGCGCTTCCAATTTTGATTGGCCGCGTTATAATCGCGAGCAAGAAGTATCAATTTGCTCCGTTTTTTTCTTTCGCTTACAATTTCGTTGGAAGCGCGTGCCGCGCTT
>SCLG01000155.1:171688-186753 GCA_004367875.1 Oikopleura albicans
TTTTGTTTAGTTTTTGTTTTTTGTTCTTTTATTTTCTTTTTTCGGTAAAATGGCGAGCCAATCGGTTACATTTGGCGCTCTCGCCAACGCGGTACGGTATACACAATTTTACAATATTTACATAGTTTTGAAAGTTCAATGTGTACAGTAGATTGTTCGTTTTTTTTAGTTTTATTGTTCCTTTGTCGGTGAGTATGAACAATAATTTATCAATAATCAATAATTTGACTATGGACCATTCAAAACTACTTGGTTTCAAAATGAATACTGTTCCAGCTGAGTAAGTATTCAGTTTCTTTCCTGTCACACCACGGCCGGGTAGTGACGTTTAAATCTTTCTTAAATCACGCATCTTGTTGAGTCCAGGAACAATGAAACACCGAAGTTTTTCTAAAGACAACCCTTATTAACGGTTGTAGGCACTCTAGTCCTATTTTGAACAAGAATGAAAAGTATACTTCATACACGCCCTGCGCCGGTAACAGTCGTTTTGTTACCAAAAATCCAAATAATCCGACTACGCCCGGGCGCACCCTATTATGTTGCTAATTTTATGTTTTACCCGGTATGTTTTATCCTTTTTGGTCGGATTTTATATAACTGGAAAAAAATAGAATTTTTCACACTTTCCAATCAATTTTGCCTAGTCTCTGCGCCGTTATGCTTTTTTTGACAAATAATATAAGGCATACCGTTTGAAACGACAAGACCTGGCACGTCTAACCAAGTTAGCAAACCCATATGATATGGGTCGTATCTAACAATTCCAGTTATCCGATAATTTCGGACCTCGGACATTAATTGGGATTATAACGTACTTATGAGTCTTGTCTGTTCAAACGGTATTTTTGTTTATTTGTGAAGAGTTTATTTCTCATGTGCTATCCGTAAAGCTGGTGTATCTGTAAGGTTTCTCAGAAATATATTTATGTGGTCAGTGCGCGAACCAATCGAGTAGCAGCTGCAAAACGGGCAGACCTTTCGGTGGAACCAATGCCGATTTCGGACACTTTATTTCCCATTTTATTTTTAATCGTACATTTCACAAAGTACTTGTCAATGTACGGAGCGTATAATTCTAAATTTTCATCATTGTCGTCAATAACCTTGGCGATATCCTCCATGGTTCGAGCAGGCTTTTCTAGGGTTCTGACAGAGATAAAACATTTAACTTAACAATTAGTAAATCATTCAGCTAGCTTATAATAAAGTCAAATAAGTGTAAAAATCTTAAAAAAAAACATTTCAAAGTAGCTATCCTTTCTTTGTAAAACACGAGTAATTTCGTTAATTTAGTTTTTTGATAATTTTCAAAACAAATTTTGTTTTAGGGCCTTGTTTTGAAGTAAAAATAACCGCGCAGGTGCATTTATTTTCGGAATACGTGAATTGATATGTTCTGAGACATATTCTTGACACAAACTTGAGTTTATTAAAAAAATAATAATCGAAAACATGCCAAAAAATCGTCTCCGAAAATTTTGATTTTGTTCACGAAATGTTTCCACAAAATCTAAAAAGTCCGCGTCATATGCTTTATTCATAGTTTCGATCTCAGTTTAGGGGGGACATTAGCGCTAAACATTCTTTTTAATATTTTATTCTGGACCCTATGCTTTGGCCGATCGGGACTAAACTCTGGTGTGCCGACCGTAAACCTCGGCGTCGACAGTTCTCGAATAGGATTTAACTTCTCTAGATACTCTTTCCCGTTTTCGGAGTCTATATTCATGACCGGCTCCAAATTTTTGCTAATAATGTTCCAGGCAACCGAAAGTGATTGATCGCAATCTAGCCAAATCGCACCAAAGAAAGCTTCATATAAATCACCGAACCATTTAGGCACATCAAGAAGATACGCTGATCGTTTCGTGCTTGCTTTTAATGGCAAATCAAAACCTTTCATTACTCGATCCAAGTCAGGATTCAGCGGAATGCCATTTTCTACCGCTAACTGCAACTTGAAAAACTCCAATTGATACAACTTCTTTTTATCGGTCATAAGAGCGCTAAAAATGGGCTACGAAATTAACTCCGAAGGAGAATTTCTGAATTTTTCTACATAAAATTCGCTTATACCCATTTATCAGCAATTTATCGTTTCTGTAGCAGCGGAAACTTATAATCGCTCTCTCGTTTTTTCTCCTAAAATTATCGTTTCCCAATAATTTTGGGCTTTTTAGAACAATTAGTGCAAATTTGCGAGAAATTTTCCTGGTACTGGAGTGAGCAAAAAAGTGTCACCGAGCAAATTTCGCTTGTACGTTAAAAACAGTACTCGGTCTTATCTATTGTAAGACCCGCGTCGAGCTCGGTGACAAACTGGCGTCCCACACCAGTAGTTAATATCATTTACTTAAATCTGTACACTGTACAGTATGAACCACACTGTATGATTCGTAACCCTAACTATGAGGTAGAAATAAAGTGAATGCTAATGATCCAAAAACATTGTTCGATGTTATTGCCTGTTTAAGGTCGGTCAATTGACCAGAGTCGAATCGATAATCCGTTTTCGAATCCTTCTGGATTTTATAAAGTCGTTTGTTGTAATATTCGTCGACGACGAGATAATCAAGAACCGCATCGCCAAGAAATTCGAGCCTTTCATTCGAGTCTGACTTGTCGCCTTTATTGAAACCATCCATTGTCAACGCAAGCCGCGCGATTTTTTTGTTTTTAAATTTGTACTCAAGTTCTTTTTCGATTTCTTCGATTTGTTTTGCTTTTCAAGGTTTTAATATCAATATTTTATAAACTGTTTAATACTGATCTGCCCACACACTATCTCATTATCGTTTAGTTATGAGTAGGGGTGCATGAATTTCCTAACTAGGTGAAACCATCGAGCTATTGAGCTGAAAAGAAGAACCTTAAAGCAGTTTGAGCCACTGAATCAAAAAATTTAATCAAATTTTGGTGCATTTGAGTGCATATGGGTTTTAAGTCCATATATGAGTTCGTGATATTCCCATGATTTCAGCCCCACAACCAAAATTTCGTCATTTTCGGACGTAATTTAAAAATCTTCATGCACCCCTAGTTATCAGTTTCTGGAACTTCGATAAGCGAAAAATTGCAGCATAAATTTATTTTTGTGAAAGTAGACACGAAAATAGCTACCACATTTTTTTTTTCAAAAATTGTCGCTACGATACATGACAGCTATTTACCGAAAATGATATTTTTACAACACGAACCGGAGAACGCTAATTCAACGTGAAAATAATTTTTAAAACCACCTTCGTCGACGGACACTTCACGAAGCCCATCAAATTGTCCATGGTATCGATCGACAACTACACTGGTTGATTCCTCGGGATCTGGCCAGTAATCTGCGGCGGGACAAACAAGTACATCAGAAACTGGATCCTCATTTTTAGTCGAAACATTTTCAAGTTGATCACTTTCAATTTGATCATTTTCAATCGGCTCCTCATCTTCAACTAGATCCTCATTTTCATTAAATTCCTGTTGGGCTTCGGACAGTTTGAACTGTTGGGTCCGATAGTACATGTCATTCAACAAGTTCATAAATCGGGCGGCCATTTTTTCCCCACCAGCGATCACATACGCTCCAATAAGCGACTCAACACAATCGGCAACACGTTTATTATTGGCTATGTGATTGTAAGCGTTAATGTCACGTGGTTTTCCATTGCTCGAATGCTTCTGGATCTGGACAGGTTCCCGCGTTTCTTGATTGTCGACGTTAGAAAGATAGGTGAAATATGGCGCGCGCAAAAGCGAATTTCTCTGTTAAGGTTACAGATTAATGAAGCATTTTTTTTGTATCGATGGGTCACTATTGCGATACAAAATACAGCAGGCAACTCATATATTTTCCTATAAAAAGTTAAACCAAAATAAAAGAACCGGCAGGGAGAATTTTGTGACTAAAAGGCTGGGGCCCGAAATACGGCATAAATAATGATCAGACCAAAATGACGTTATATTTAATATTTAATATATTTACTAATAGTAATACCGAGAACGTATTACTACGGTACCACGAATTTTCAGCAATTTTTGATGATTTTGACATGAAAAAAAAGGAAATCTCTAAAAACCGCTTTTGGACAATCTTCCTATAGCCACTACAGGACTTTGGAGAAAAAAATGAAAAAAACTAATGTCACAGTCGTGTTTCTTGAGGCATAAAACCCCGCTGTGCGCAATTTTTGGAAAAACCGGAAATTTCAACCGGTTTTTTACCGGACTTGGCAAAAATTATCGGCGATATTATCCATTATACATTTTTCTCGAAAAAAGTTAAGCCGTCGTAAAAGGGCACTTTGCCTTTATTCATTCTAGCTTTTATCCAAATTCGCCTTTATGTGAAAACAACAAAAATGACATATTATATACACATATACACTGTATATGTATGTATATTATACAGTATATGTCCAACGTTTCGTCGGATTCGCCTTCATCCATATTGACCTTTCGACCTGTTATACCTTTTCCACATTCGCCTTGGCAATGCGAAAAAGGCGAAAGTGAAAAAGGTATAAGTTATACGTTATATATCGTATAAGGGGTTGAAACTTTCAACTTGAAAGGTCATTATGGATAAAGGCGAATCCCAAGCAATGTTGGACATATACCGGTATATGCGTCGGATAATATGTGTATATTATGTCATTTTTTCCAAAAGGCAAATAAGGAAAAAAGTCAAATGTGGATAAAGGCTCGAATGAATAAAGGCAAATTTGAATCAATCCGAAGCAGAATTCTCCTTACGACCATTTTGATACAAATTCAGTCACTGCCGGCAAAAACACACGATGTTTGATAATCTAGAAACCACGCCGTTTTCTCCATTGTGTTATGCAAATTCATCAAACTTGACAGTCGAATAAAACCCTCGGGCTCTAAATAGAGTTCATCAAGATTCAAAAGGTTCGAATTTCGAATAAATGATGTGCGAGTGCGCGTCAAATCGCCGGCCGTCTGTTCGGGATACTCGTCATAAATTGAGCGTGTAACGGCAATTTTTAGAAAACTGTCCCCTAAAAATTCAAGACGTTCCAGATTCCACAGGTCATTTGCCTCTCGCTGGGTCAAAACTTGGATGATAATTGAAGATGGCGGTCCAAATAATGAACGATCAATCCGATCAACTGCAGTTACTCTGCATATATTGTTAACGTAAGAAGGTAACGATACAAATAAAAATAAAATTGTGGGTCTATCGACCGAGTCCTAAGTAGGTCCTTCAGTTGAAGACTCTCGTTAACAAATTTCCTTGCTTCGGCATCCTTTGTTTTACTCATGAGATTTTCTAGAAATTCATTGTTGGGCAATTGTCGTGGGTCAAAGTTCGACGTTCCAAGTATTATGTCACAGTTTGTGGGGTAACATTATGAGCGTTTAATTTATGAGTTAAGGATACCGTATCCTGGATACGGTTGAATACGCTTCGTTTCGAAAATAAATTTAAAATAATTTACATGGGGACCCATGATGGGGTTAGACTACTGTAGCAAAAGACAATATTTTAAAAGACAATATTTTAATTAAATTGTAATTAATTGTAATTAAAAAAAAAATCTAATTCATCAAACAAACAAAAAATGTGAAAACTTTTTTGGCGTCGCTGAGAAAATTGTAAAGTACATTTTTTATACTTTTTTTTCTGAAAAAAGACAATTTTGCCGTTAATAAAATGATACAAAAAATAACTTGACATTGGTTCAAAAAAACTTTATAACGGACAAAATGGCAGACTTTATAACCAACCCCTTGTACATACCGTAGACCCTTGTACATACGGTAGATGTCGCCGAATACAATACAAGTAAGGCAATGTTTTAAAATAAAATCATTAAAATTTTAGTATACGGCAAACCTCTTACAAATGAAGAAATTCGTATTATAAGAATGATAAAAATAGTATTACTAATTTAACTATTTTTTAATTGATCTAACAAACAAATTGTGAGCTCTTTGGACGTAACATAAAGTCTATTTCTACAAATGTCTCTCCGTAGAGGATGCTCAATTACCGTCCTTTCTTGGTACCAACCAATTATATATTTTGTTCATGTTTATGAGTTCGATAAATTGTGAAATAAACAAAGTCTCCAAAGTTCTGGAGCGCCAGTATCAAACAAAAAAAAGTTCCATACCGTATATGGAAAGTAATACATTTACTGCCTCATTATGTCACCCCACAAAAATAATTGAACACAGCGGTGTAATTGAACTCACGTAGGAACATTTCGAAAGGAATATATAGATAACGTTTCCTTTTTGGATCGTCTTTTTTTCTCTCACAAAAATATGCTACGAATTCTTGCGTTTGTCCGATAATATACGACCAGTCGATGTAATGGGGACTCGTTTCAATATAATGAGGACTCTTGGGGTCCAAATCAACATAATCACAGTTGTAATTATCGTTAATTTTGTCCCGCTGTGAAAAGTTCATCAAATAATTTCAATCTTAGAACCAGCTTAAGGAGGGTGCGCGCACGTGCGTGTTTAGAAATAAAACTAAAAATCGGAAAATTGACCATTAGAAATAACTTTCGCTGTATAATCAGTTGATTAGGGCTTGTTTCAAAAAAGTTCGTTGAAATCCGCTGTATAAAACGTTTTTTGCGATCACTTTTTTGGCATGTCATATTTGTAAAGAAAGGGTCACACACCTCCTTAAAACAAGAATCTTAAAAAAAAACTTAAAAATTCAAGCTGGAATATTTTTGGAACTGTGCCTTCATTTGAGCTGGCAGCGCGGAGTACTGATCAATTATATTCACAGTGCCAGAAACATACTGCTTAATCCATCTCATCTGCTTTGCTGCCAACTCTGTCTCTGCTTTCTCCTTTTCCTCCTGGGAGTTATACTCGAGTCGGAAATATGGTATCGATGCATTATAAGCTTTTAAAAGGGATGTTAAACATATGTAACGTGAAATAAAATCACTATGATACTCACTTCCGTTTTAAATCTTAATACAAAAAAGCCCATGGTGATAATTTAACCCTATAGTCTACTATCTATAAGAACATATGGGGAATAACGGACAACGCATTATTAATTCAAAACGATTTTAGTTATTTATATAGAAAAAAGGAATCCAAATCGAATATAAAAGATCTTTTGATTTAAGAAGAAGGTAGCACAAAATGTACAGTTATAGAAAACTCGAACTGTATGACAGTTAAGCTCAGAGATGCCAAAGCTTAACTTTAAGCTCCTGTAGATGTGTGGGTACTAAAATATTTTTAGGATATGTTTTCCGACAAACAGAAACTGAAACATTAGGTACAAGTGCATTTTGGCCTTCAATGCAGTTTCCAAAGACTATAAGACTTATAACTTATAAGTTATAAGTTATAGCCGTCTAAAAAAATATGTAAAATTAGCACCATAAGACCTTAGTGCATCAAAATGACATAAAAACAAAACATAGCTTAGGTTTAACATAACTGGCTTTAATTGTTTTTTTGGTCCAACATTGTTTATCAAGCAAATTCAGACATTGTTTTTTAACGTCTTTGTATCGTGCTTCTTGCATTTTTTTACGTTCTTTTAGGTCCTTTTCTTGAGTCGATATGGGCTGCTTTATGGGCTCAAGTTTTCGGTCCGACACATCAAGCAAGGGCGGTGGTTGAAAGTACGCTTTTTCGCCAATAATGGGCGGTGGATGAATAAGTCCCAAGTTATCCTGTAAAATGTGGAACTTATCCACTTTGTCTTGTTGGTCAAATATTTTTCCATCCTTTATAATTTTGATCACGCCCGTTGTGCTTTAGTCGGTTTTTGGACAAATAAACTATGCCTCTACCATGAAAAATAAAATAATTGGTAAACATGGTAGAAGTAGGCAAATAATATTACATAGTATATTTTTCAATTGGCCCACTTCTACCATATCTACAATAACAACTATTCCGTAACACGTTTTTTGGCGGAAAAAGTTGTTGCATATAAAATAAGTGCGCAGTTAACTATACTCTCAAAATATTAATTTTGACTGAGATAACCGTTAACTTCAGACATGTTTAAGAGTCTTAAATTAAGACGCACCAGCAACAATTTTCAATTTGTAAAAACCACCTTTGATAAATACTGGTTTTTGGTTTGCCTGAGTACTCTCGTCGTCCCTTAGGAGGCAAGGCCGGCTCAATCACAACATATGTTTTAAATTCTTGGCCAGTGTTGTCGTCACTAAGGTGGTATTCATTCACAGACACGGTGTTGATCTCCTTAACATTTGATACTGTAATTGAGTCAATTAATTTAATTTGGTGACTATTGTACTCAGTTGCAAACGCAATTCGCGTTTCTTCTGCATTGAGAAGTTGTACTAATCGAACGGAAACAGAGGGTAGCCATGAACCTTCAATCAGATTTTTAAATATTGAACATTAAATATTAGGTGGCCCGTCATTTGGGCACCGCTCAAGACTCATTTAAAAAGCGGCACAAAAGAATATTTTTATCGCAGAAGCAGAAAAATGAATGTTTGCTCGGGGCCGAGCCTGATTTCATATTTTAGTCGACGAGACTCGGGCCCTTTTGTAGAAATGAACGCTTTAAATTTGGCACGAGGACACAGGGCCTATTTGTAAAAATGAACTCTTTAAATCGCACAAAACGGCCCCCAAAACTTTAGCTGTGAAATTAAGGTCAGCTCACGGAAATGCTCAGTGTGAGCTGACCTTAATGTGTGTACCCAAGTATCGACTACCAGATGTCGAAAACCGTCTCACCACAAGTATTTTTTCCTGATATATACAGGGGGAGCGCCAAGTAAGGGTAAGAACGCCAAGTAAGGGTAGGTGGGCGCCAAGTAAGGGTAGGTTTTATTTGACGAAAAAAATTCGCCGCCATGTCAGGGTACGCCAATTAAAGGCAGATAAGGGTCTCCAATTCAAACTTTTTTGTTCTATATGATTATTTGCGTAATTTAAATATATTTTTAACAAAATTATAGAATTAACGTGTCAGCCTTATACCAAAATAAGACAAAATTTGTAAAAGTGACAACGACAAGTAAGGGTAGGGGCGCCAAGTAAGGGTAGGTTTCGTCTACGAGATTAATGCCTATATAATATAGGCTATATTTATAGTCGATTTATGTTTTACCTTGAATAAAATATTTAGAAATCTGGCTTTAATGAACATTTCCCGCGATAAAAAATAAGTCTCAATATGTTCCCGAAATTGTTCTCGTTCTAGAGAAGCTTCACCCTCGGGCAGTTGATCCCATCGATTTGTTAAAAGTAGATTGGCTTTATCTGGGCCTTGCTTCCATTTAGTTTTCAAAATAATTAACTTGTCGTCTTGTGCGAACCCACGGGGTCGTTTATCTTTCATGTATTGACAGACTGTCGGCGTCTCATTTAGACTATTATGTCCTTTAACCAGACTTTTACCGGTTCGTTCGCTAGCATATGCCTGCAGGTAACAGTCTTGAGAACTAGGATGCATAAAACTGTGACAATCATCTCTTTATAAATGGATAAAAATAATAGGTTTTTTTGATTTTCCCAAAAAGTACAATCGAGAATAGACTACATGTACACCAGATGTACCTTTATCTAGGGAAAGTTTGGGGCTAAATGAACCAAGATAACGGAAAATAGGGTCATGTTACCAAGATAACGGTACATTGTGTGGGCGTATGGTTGAAAATGCGTAGGCGAATCCAAGATAATGGAAAATAGGGGCGAAAGTATTGCGAAATACAAGTGTTTGTTTATAAAAACCCAAGATAATGGAAAATAGGGGTTATGTAACTTGAGAGTATTGCGAAATACGTGTTTTTTGTTTATAAAGCCCCAAGATAATGGAAAATAGGAGTTATGTAACTTGAAAGTATTGCGAAATACGTGTTTTTTGTTTATAAAACCCCAAGATAATGGAAAATAGGGATTATAGAGTTATTAATGGAGAAAATCGATATTTTACAAAAAACTCATTTATTTGTAAGTCTAGAAGAATTAGAAAGGTATGTGCTTCTTCGCTTTTGATCTTTTTTTTTCTCGAAAATGCTACAAAATGCCGTCTTCAAAATAACAGAAAATAATAGAGATATATGACAGTCTTTCCGGACATTCATACAGTTATGTAAGCCGAGAGATATCTGAAAGATTTGGCCCATATGTTTCTCCGCATTCAATTATCAATATTTGCATAGGTTACGAAATCTTCTGGCTTTCAAGGACTAGTTTTGCAAAAAAAAAAATGTTACAAAAAATGCGTAGGCGAATTTTTTCGGAAAAATGAACCAAGATAACGGTAAAATCCAAGATAATGGAAAATACGTAGGTGGAAAACTTTCGCCAAAATGAACCAAGATAATGGAAAATAGGCTCAAATTACCAAGATAAAGGTACACAAGATAAAGGTACATCTGGTGTATACTGTATAGACCACCCAACCCTTTTATTTCTATTCACACATGAATTCAATCCCTTTATCACGACCGGCTTTTTAACGGCTAAAATTGCGGCGCTTGAGGGGCACTTACCCCTCAGGGGTATTTAAATCTAAAAAAATCGCGGTCCATTAGGGAGCCCCGGCCCATAGGGGATCCCGGATCCGGGCCTCTACTTAATAAGTTTCATCCAAACTTATTGAAACAATATGCTCGTCCAGTATCGCCACCCGATTTAGTAAATTGTCGAACTTGCCGGTTTTCTCATTCCAAGCTATTTTTTGCGGAAAAAACACTTCCTTAGATCCATCGTGGTATGAAGACTCATCTAACGAATCTTTAAAACCTCTTGTCGTTTTTTCCCACGGAATAAAGAACACTTTGTCATTTAGATTGTTAAAGCCGTTTTTATGATCTTTTCTCTGTTGCGGATACTCCAACAGTGGATGATTGTCGGTGAAATAATCGGCACTTTGATATTCATTATCCGCTAGTTTATTATGTAACGCCTTATCTTCGTCGTTCATTTCCGGATTATTTTTAATCTGCCTCTTGGTTTGCACTTTTTTATCTTGTGCTCGTCGCTTAAATTCAACGCGTGCTCTTCATGTGGATTTTTAAAACTGACTTGATCTTATTACGACCACTCCCTGTACTAAAGTAACTACTATATATACTGCCCATCCTTAAAATTACCAGTAACTATCTGGTAGATTGTACCATTTTAATGATAAAATCAACGCCGAAAAAATCATTAGTGTCCTTGTCCCCAAAATGGTCAGGATTGTATGTCTTGAAAACTCGTTTAAGACATTGGAATTTTTTTAGAAACACTATTTTCTGCCGCTTTTGGATGTTCTTTTGTTCAATAAAAAAACCCAATTGTAATATATTGGTATGGTGGGCGATCATCATCCCAAAACCGCAGCTATTTATGTGCAATATATAAACTAGCTATACGGTATAGCATATACCCCAAAACGGCAAGGACTTTAGTTTCCTTTTTGATACCGATTTGAAGACGCGGAATGTACTCATCCAGATAAAAATGACAAAAATATTCAAAAAAAAATGCTCATAAAAAATTGTTCTTGATAGTGTATGTTAGAACCCAACTATTAATTTTCAACATTCGGTATTCAAAGCACTCCATTTGACATATCAGATTCCAATCAATGTCCATCCCGGACCACGGCAGTATTTTAATATTCAGGGGAACGAAACAGTATTGAACATCTCCAAATTTATAATGAGGGTCACGAGCATTCCATCTAGCCTTAGTTTGCGTAAACTTTTTATGAGCAAAAAAGGCTGCACCACAATCACCATAGCCGTTGTGCATTAAGGTAACGACTCGATGAAAATGCATTAGCTGGTCACATTCCTACCCGGCTGAAAAATTGAAAATACTAAGTATTAAGAGCCAAGATATGGACCAACCTATTTTAATGCAAACGAAAACGTTTTTTTCAAAGAATAAGCTTTCAAAGTTTTTTCGAGATATTGACCACAAAAACAAAATCAGTACCACCAACACTGTTCACGTGGTTGGCCGTTCAATTTACCGTTTTTGACAACTTCAAGTGGACATGGGCGATCGGCGGTGATACTTATGAACTTGGAAATACAGCCATGTTACAGCAGAAGCTTGGATCTCACAGCACAAGAAAAAAATAATATAATCGTATGTGGGGAACGTATTTTATAGCGTTTTCCGGAAGGTACTGTTTGTACACAAATCGACTGACCCGTCCTTAATAGTTTTCACGCACGATTTTTTTGTCATATTTTCCCAAAACTGTTATGTAGTCAATGGCCCACTAGCCTCCAAAAATGAACCCCGTACGTCACCCAGTGAACCGTTTATGAATTTGTGTTTTTGTGGTGAAATCGACCAAAAAGTGTCCAAGGGTGGTCGGAGAGCTTTCAAGAGTATGATCATTCGATAAAAGACCATCGATTTGGTTACAGTGAAAAATAACGTAAGTAAGAACACAAAGAGTGATGATGCGGAAAAAATTCCGCAATATGTGTAGCTACAAAATGTAAATTTTCCGATTTTGAATATCGTTTTTGGTACTCCTAAACCCGAAGTTTGTGGGCAGCCTAGTGTTCAGGGAACTTTTTTAAATATGTGCTCAAAGGTTAAAAGACGTTGTTTGGAAAAACAATGGTGCCTACCAATTTGGTAGTACCAAAAAGCCATTTTTTTCAGCCATTCCTGGGAATCTAGAACAATCATTGATCGCTGTAAAATGACTTCAACTTGAATCACGCCGACCGCATTATATTGAACTTTGTTTTTCATGGCCGCCTCTTTGCCCTTTGGACACCGATCAAATATAGTAAAGGGTGCAACCGTTACCATAGGCGTGTGCGTTAAAATGCCGTACGTTTTTGTGCTTTGGTCCCATTCTTGACATGGACGATTGTCATGGCTGAACTCGTCCCGGCCGGGATCTGCATCTTTTGAGCCTAGAATTAAGCTGTTCAAAATGAATTTGGCCATTAAAATAACTGGTATTTGACTAATAAGTATACTTTATATATATATATATATGCACCGGGTGCGCAGTTATCGGGCGGGTTTGTGTCTAGTTATCGGGCACCCTGCGCATTGCTCTTGAATATATATGTGTATAAATGACCACATTTCCCGCTCGTGCTGTTATCCGTCGGGTTTTTTTGCATATTTTCAGCTTATTCCTCTTCCGCCCTGAGCAATTATCGGGCGCCCGATTAAGGCTTTTTTGTCGCGAAACCCGCCCGATAACTGCGCACCCGATGTATATAATACCGGTCATTATAATGGTAGAAAAATCATGAAAAAATTAGTTTTAACGGTATCTGTTATAGTCAGTTTAGACAGCCCAACTACAGTTTTCTCGAAAAAGTCGCTTAGTCGTTTAAATCGCACGCAATACAAATATAGCGGCTTTTTGGGAAGAATAGGTCCTCCTTGGAGACAGTCTGGAAACTTCCGAGGAAAGTATTGGTTCGAATATTCTACGTCTGGAAGATTGCTGTTAATCGTTCTTTTTGTATCGACACTGTCAACTGTAGCGGGATTACAATTATTAAATATTATAACGTTTTTATTCTTGAAAATTCACTTGACAAATATCGTAAATAAAAAAACCGAACCAAGTAAGGTCACGAAAAAAATGAGACATATTAAAAAACGGATTGTGCGTTTTCCTAGGGGAATATCCTAAATTATGATCATCGCGTCACTCAAATCGCTGACGCACTGTCATTAATTTTCAACCTACGCGTAGCTACGCATAATTTTCAAAAATTTAGCCTTCAAATTTTTTTTTATCAAACGCTACAAAATGTACTTTTATAGGCAGCCTAGTATAATTGTTCGCTAGATGTTTAATAAAATATTGCAGATTCGATTGTTTGAGATTTCAATTGACAAATAAGTCATTAAAACCCCCAAAAAAAAAGAAAACCCGAAACTGAAGGGCCATCTCTATCGGTTGAGTTTGAAGATGTTATATCCAATGGATCCAACGGGGGAAATAATAGTTCAAATTGATTTTGATGTTGCTTTTGGAAATCGATTATGACCATTTTGCACGCTTGTTCTAAACTATTCTTTTTCGCCTCGCTTTCGGATTTGTCCACCGCATGCGGCTCACTACAATAAATCGGTACTTCGGGCATTTCAACAGTGGCGTAGATGGGAAAGTCCATTGGCAAGGTAACATAGGCAATATAACGACCTTGAATAAGAGTTCAAAATTAAAAAAAATATTCTTGATTAGGAAAGGATGCGTAGATCGCGTTGTACTAATAAAAACTGAAGACCAAATGCATTTTAGCAATAATTTTGCTTGTTTTGTCAATTGGTTGAGGTTTTACTACAATTATGAAGTACAAACAAGTTCCATTCACAAGTTCCATTCTCTTTCGGAAATCTCAACTTTACGGCGACGTGGGGGTTCTACGGTAATTGTTATGGTGCAAAAAATTTCATATGATGCTTCCCACATTTCTACATAAGTCGCCCAAAAATTAGTAAAAAAATTAGCAAAAATTAGTAAAATCCAGTATGTGGAATAGGTTTTATTGCGTTTTCCCGTACAATAAACTTTGCGACCTAAACATCCTTAAGAGTTATCTTTATATTAATGAAAATAAAGGGTTGATGTCGAACCCAATCTTGAATATCGGTGGTATACTCGACACATAGGGACGACGACACAAATGGATCGTCTTGACAAAAACGTTTTACTAACTGTCCAACAACATCAATAGGATATTTATTAAGACGTTCTAAAATTCCCATATCAGACTGGAAGTCACCGTTCATAGCACGTACACATCTATCTTGGGGTAAAGGAGAAATACTGGTATGTGCTTTTTCATCGTCTAAAATAGGATGAACAATTAATACAAGATTTCAAAACGTATTTTTGTATTTGGTTTATTTTTAGGAAACCATAATTCATATACTAATAATCCGAAGGAATTCCAAATGTTAAAATTATTTCATCCGCTCTAACTAAAAGCAATTCTCGCGTAAATCCATGTAGATAATTGTGAATTTGTTCCAGAATGCGATCAACGCGAAACCATGCTTCCTCATTTGTGACCAGACTGGTAACTTCTGTCTTCACCGGAAAATGGAAATAATCATTCACCGGGGCATCGATCGTA
>SCLG01000155.1:187134-205752 GCA_004367875.1 Oikopleura albicans
TTTGGGCCGTGATGGTGGCCCTCAAGGGAAGGAGGACTGTACTAATAATCCGAAGGAATTCCAAATGTTAAAATTATTTCATCCGCTCTAACTAAAAGCAATTCTCGCGTAAATCCATGTAGATAATTGTGAATTTGTTCCAGAATGCGATCAACGCGAAACCATGCTTCCTCATTTGTGACCAGACTGGTAACTTCTGTCTTCACCGGAAAATGGAAATAATCATTCACCGGGGCATCGAAGCGAATCCCGAAGTCGACTAGCGGCTCGCCGATTTCGCTAAAAATGTCATTCTCGACCCTGGGAAACGCATCGGTGACTAGCAATATACCCGACTGGCAATCTGACTTGAAAAAGTCGCGGACCCAATTGTTCGTATAAACCGTAACGAAGAGATCGGAAAATTTATTTTGGCAAAGACTGTAAATGATTTTTGTTCGTAAAACTTGCTTATACTGAAGCCCGCTTTGCCCAGAAAAAACAATTATAAACAAAAAAGGCAATAAACTTATTATTTATAGATCTCTGCCTTAATTTGTTTTTTAGGTTTGTCTCTTTTAATAATTTCTCCCTCGTCTAGCGCATCTGTCCAATTTAGAAAATCGGCGGAATCAAGCGCGATGAAGACCTTCTCATACATCAACGGAAGAACTTCCGAAAAGGATGGGTAATCATCTGCTGCTTTAAATAGGGTTTGTTTTTGTTTGATCTCAGCTGAGCAGAAAATTTTTAAGGCGACGAAAGAGTAAAACAATCAAAGCGAATACAAAACATAACAGAGGAGCCTATCTCTGTAATTCGGATTCATTATCTTATTTCTTCGTCGCCCTGTGAAATAATATATACGCGTACATGTCCGAACTAGATAAATGGATGAGGGGTAAATGTCAAAATTAAAAGCATCATTTGAAAACTTGAGTTAGGGCTAACTCCCGGACCGGTTTGAACTAACTTCACAAACAATTTATCAAATAATTCTTGAATCATGAATAACTTATGAAAATGAGTAAATAATCAGTAGGTGACGTACAGTCATCGACATCTAGAGCAAAAAAATAACCACGGACAATTGGTAAAAGCCTTCACCAACGAGTTACTATAAATCTGAGTTTTTCATATCAACATGCAAACCCACACTTCGCTCGCATGTGCTAAAAATCTTTCGAGTGCTCGAATTGTTGAGCGGTGTTTTGCGTAAACAATCCATTTTTTGAAACGTAACCCATCTCCACCGTCGATGCTACGAAAATTATCAGATTGGTAGTTTTCTGCTTCATATTCTGACCACCAAGAGGGAAGATTCTCTCTNAATGCATTATCGCCGTCATTTTGCCCATTCATTTTCGCATCGTCCTCGGTCTGCATTTTTAAAAAATAAAGAAAAGCCCATAACTTTCCTGAAATTAGACGCTCTTTATTTGAGATTGTTTTTACGGTCGTTTTTGCAATCTTAATCGCATTCTCTAGCGCTACATAGGGGTCACTCAAATTTCTGGACAGAAAAATCATAAAATTGATGTATCATAAAACGGCGCGCGGCGCTCAAGGTAAAATGCTGAAACGATGATAGAGGCGCGCGCAAAATCTCGCTCTCTCTTTTTACGCGTGCGCGAAAAACGGAATCAAGACGAAGTATTACCAATTAAGCACATTTAATCGCTGACCGTTCCTGTGAATAAAGGTCGAAATAAAATAATTTGACGGTGATCTTCTGACCGCGCCCGCGTGTCCGAGAACTCGCGCACTAATCGACGGTGAATAGCGATAGCGTATTGCAGAAATGGCTCGATTCCAAGATCTTCCAAAACATTCTGACAGTCCAAAAGACACGTTCGAGCAAGGATAATCATGTCGTCGTGTGAAACTATCAGTTTTGAATCTGTATGGGGAGCATGGGACTCGGTTTGGTCTTCTCTTCGTTGTTCGTACTTGACTGACTCGGTAATTCTCACTTTTAAAGGGATTTAACACAACTAGTTAGGACTACTGGAACTTTTGTCAAGAAGCTAAAGGCGCACCCTTTTTGGTGTTAACCGACAAATCCGCTCTAAGTGGCCAAAATACCGATTTTTCACAAATAACTTCACAGCTGAAACTATTGCAAAAATATCGTTGTGTGTTTTTTTAGATTTTGCAGGAATTTTGCACGCGTGGGTAAATGAACAAAGGAAAATCTTTAAAAACGTATTAAAATACTAGTAAAATGCATAAAAAACAATAGTATAAGTACAAATATCAATGCATGAACCCTAGCTTGAGTATTTGAAAATAAAACCTGAATGGTATTGTCGGCGGAATTAAGAATGGAAGTAATTCGATTTCGCGTATTAAGACATTCCTTGCTGGCGCGATTGTTTTTGAGCAACGTATAAACATTCTTCATGTATTCAAAATTTCTTTGAACATTTCCAAATTTGTACTTAAGGAACTTTTGATCGTAGCGGATGTATTTAGGTTTTTCATCTTCAAATACAATAAGCACGTCGGCTTTACGCTCTTCGTATGTCCGACTGCTGTGTGTGAACCATAAATGAACCGTCTAATGATCAGGGTATAATGACAATACTTCTATATCACACTTCAAAATAAAATCGTGATACTGTATATACATTTATATACTTGTGTATGATATTTCACGATATTACTCTTGGAAGTCATGAGACTCGGCACATGAGAGTCTCTGGTGGCGCCATCGAGTTATCGGTGCTCTGTCTAATGATTCCAATAATAATATTTTATTACAACGCTTCGAAAAAATATTAAACAAGGAATTTCATGATATTATAGTATATTGTCTCCGGAAAATCATATATACCCATGATCCTTATTCAAGCGTTTTGCCGCCTTTTTTATTCTTTGTTTCAATTCTGACTCAACCTTTTCCCATGAGAATTTCCAACTGTCACGTATTTCATGATCATAGACAAATCGAATCCGTTTGGAAATGAGGCAAGCCGCTTGAGCTAACTTTCAAGAGATTTGAAACATAGTCGTGCATTTATAATTTACCCATTTAAAGTAACATAAATATCTTAAAAACTTAATTTATAAAAAAAAACATAAATTTAGTTAGGAATTTTTTATCCTAGCAACGCAGTAAAGGTTACTCGTAGATTTAATGACATGAAAAAAGCTTGTTTTAAGTCATATTTTTTTTGTATCTGGCCGAGGCTCTGCCGTAGAGCTGTTTCGGTAAAATGATATTTTAAGCGCTAGAGAGCTGCAATTTTGTGTGTAGGTTCCTTACAGTGTAAAGCTTACACTCCCGAGAAAAATCGTGCCGAAAATGTTTTTGAAATTCCATAAAATATGGGTTTTATCGGGTTTTTAGCTTTTTTTAAAGATTTGCCCCTTAATATTGATTGTTTATATTAATTTACACGACAATATTGTTTGTAGGGTGGTTTCGGTCGTAGAATTTGATCGTATAATCTGATTTTTGAAAAAAACATTTTTTTTTTCTAAAAAAAACTTTATAAAAATGATTGAAAAACCCATATTTCATGGAATTTCAAAACATTTACGGTACGTCTTTTCTTTGGAGTGTGAGGAACCTTACACACAAAATTCCAGCTCTCTAGCGCTTAATACGGCTTCAGGAGGAACCCTAGAAGGTCTCAAGGGGGTGGGGTATTTAGTCTCAGGGCTGAAGTTTTTGCTTACATGATAAAACTGAAGATTACAGACCTGAGACTAAATTCCCATTAGTAATCTTCAGTTTGATCATGTAAGCAAAATCAAACTACAGCCCTGAAACTAAATTCCCATTAGGGACGCTTTTTTCTCAAAAATATCACAAAAATGACCACTATAGCCTTCATAGGTGGGGTCAAAAATCCCTAACCCGTTATGTTGACAAAGTTGGGTTATCTTTTTTATCATTTTGAAACGAAACGTATCACGATTTCCAATTATTTTACCAAACGCCCTTTCCAATTATCTTATCACTTTTAAAGCAAAAAAGTTGTTAATATAACTGATTAGATAGATAATATATAATATATAACCTATAGCCTATAGCCCGCTAGTTTAAATCTCCCCTCCCTTTCCGACTGCTTCAACAAGGTCCGATTCGTCACCAATCACCTCTGATCTGCTCAACAAAATATTATGAAAAAAAATATTATTACTACTAAAATATCTCGAACTATACGTAACGTCCTCCATCGGAGGACCCAGCAAAAAACGTGCGCTTTTTGGGATTTCTCGGTGCTGAGAAAAACGCGTTTTTCACATGATATCCGATCTCCCCTCTGATTGGTCGACTTTTCAATATAGCGTAGGTTCATTTTTTTAACTTCGATCGTGCAACATTAAACGTCTGATTCATCGAAAGAAAAAAAAAATAAGAAGAGAAAAACATAAAATAAAGAGAAACTAAACGAGAAAAAACTCCCTGGCTTTTCATGGCTGACCAATGGGGGTTCAGACGGTATGAGCCGCTGCAAGAAATCGGGGTAGGGGCTTACGGGACAGTTTATCGTGCCAGAGATCTCGAAAATGATGGGCGGATTGTCGCGTTAAAGCGACTACGTGTTCAAGCCAGCGAGGAGGGCATGCCCTTGGCCACCGTTAGAGAAATCGCGTTATTAAAACAGCTGGAGCGATTTGACCACCCAAATATTGTGCGGCTTTTGGACGTCTGTTGTGGAAGGCGGACGGCTAGGGTCGGATTGGAAACACACTTTTTTCAGGTGGACACACCCATTTGACAATTTTTCGGGAGCATAATTTTAATACTATTGGTACATCAATATTTCTTATGATTTACATCACACTATTTTTTACCTCAATTTTACTGCAATTTTTTCCGCAATATTTTTACCGCGATTTGCAAACAGATATTTGTACACACAATTTTAACCGGATTTTTTTAACCATTTTCACTGCGATTTTTTACAGCATTTTTTAACGTGCTTCTTCAGTGAAAAATCTTCACACAAATTTTTTGAATTTATGATTTTTCACACAAAATTTTTATTTATTTTTTCCACACATAGCTTAACGTGTGTAAATTTTTGAGGGTAAATTTTAATATGAAATTTTTTATAAGATTACAATGTTAACAGAAAGTTTCTTTAACATTAAAAATGCAGAACGTCAGCGGTTCGTTTTTGCGAAACTACAACCCGGAGAAATCAAAAAATATCGCTTCTTGTATAAAAATTATGCGTCCACTTAAGTGCACTTTATGATAGTCCTTAGTAAGGTCTCTGTACTCCATTACGCAGATTATGATACCTTAGCCTCATTAGTGGCCTTTTTTGACGTGTTTCCGAATAAAAAGAGTCCTAAGTAGGGTGAGGGTTGTAATTCTACATTTTCTACAATTGATACGGAGGGGCGTACATAATATGTAGTACACATATTATGTACTACATATATATGGCGTAGTACGCCAGGCGTACCCAACAAGATAGTTTTCAATTCAATCACAGAGAGACTAGACTTATGCTTGTATTCGAACATGTAGATTATGATTTGGAGTCCTTTATGAATCGAAATCGACCAGTTGAGGTTGAACATTGTAGAGATATAACAAGGCAGCTACTCTCCGGGCTCGACTTCCTTCATTCTCAGCGCGTTGTTCATAGAGATTTAAAGCCTCAAAATGTTTTAATAAGTAGTAGTATGCAAGGTAATTTTTATCATTTTCTAATAAATTGACTAGTTAATAACTTGGTTGTTCAGTAAAATCGAAATTTTTGATAAATATATTCCTAAGGTGGGTGTTTAACCTACTGGGTAGGAACAATTAGTCAGTTTTTCTGACCTTGACCTTATAATCAACGACGTCTGTAATGATTTGTGTTGTATAACTTTTAACTACTGAAAGAAATATTCTCGTGAAAAATCATGTTGAAAAATCACGTGAAATCTCGTGAAAAATCGCGAGGATCAAGCAATGTAGTAGTTTTCAAACCTAAAATCGCAAAATAGAAATAACGTCAATGATAAAAGTTGTTTAATCTGTGATAATGTAATCAATCACGAAAGTAAATAAAAACGTTGATCATAAAATTACGATTACAACAGTATAGGAGTGTTTTTAAAGTGTGTGTTAATAGGTTAGGGACTGTAATAAAATTATTTTGTCCGACATAGCCCAAACAACAATCAAGATTCACCCGCTGATGATAAAAACTAAAATTATCCGGAACTCAATATAATTAGTCTTTAGAAATACTATTTTTTTTTCTTTACAAAAAGCATGTTTAATCTCGTTCTAAGTTCGAACTTTTTGTTTCTTCTAACATAACCACATACATGACTCATTTTGCGTTACGGAAAAAAGCGAGCATACAACGTTTAGAATTGAATAAATTTATTCACGATAATGGATTTCAAATTTGAATTTATAGTTCGAATTGCTGACTTTGGCTTGGCACGGTTATATTGCGCTGATTCATCGCTCACGCAAGTCGTTGTTACATTATGGTACAGGGCGCCCGAAGTGCTTTTACATAGAAGTTATCACTCTGCTGTTGATTTATGGGTGCGTTACTTTTCAAATAACGGGTGTATTTTTACGGCACCGTCTAACACGGTATAATGAAACAAATAACTTCTAAATGACAGGCGTTTGGTTATAAGTTCTGACATTTTGACTATTATAAGGTCAAGTTAGTTATTTTTTCAACATAAATCATGCCTTTTTTACACTTTTTGTTTTATAAAATCATGTCTTTTTGAACTTTTATTTCCAACAATTTAATTTTTTCAAATGTTTATAAGCTCAAGTCAGTTTTTTAAAGTGCAAGGTCAAGTCAGTTTTCTAATACGAATCCTTATAGTGTTTTTGTCGAATGAAATTTATGATCAGTTCTCCCTCTATGAATTATAAGATTTGGCATTTACATTATTTTTTAGGGCTGTGGATGTATTCTGGCCGAGTTATTTAATGGGGAGCCGCTATTTACCGGCGATGGCGAAGTGTCTCAACTCCGTGAAATATTCCTAATCCGCGGTTTACCCCCAGAAGCCGATTGGCCATCAGACACAGCCGTATCCCGCGATTCGTTTCCGCCGTCTATCAGAAGGGTATGTCACATACCGTATGTGTATCAAACATATGATTTGGGCCACGGGTTGAATTGATATAAATTAGTCGGTATAAATTAATGTATGATTTTTTGCACGCCGCTGAGTCGGATAAAATCCGGCAAGTCCGGGGACCGAACCCGGGACGTCACGTTTTTGAGATCATATGGACTACAGATCGTGTGCTTTTAGACTTTTTTTGGATGATTTTTTTAGGAAAAAATATGTTTTCAGAAATAGAACAAATAATCGATAATTGAAAATTAAATAAAATGTTTTTTGGTAATTTTATGTTTGAAATAATCGTTGTGTAAAATAAGTTGTGTTATTACAAAAAAAATACAAAAAAAGTCTTTTGGGGAGTTTTTAACCCCAGTAAATTTTAGGATTTACGCGACGTCGTGCCCCGCGCATCTGAAGCCGCCCGTGAACTCCTGGACGCTCTTCTCGACATCAACACCAGAAACCGTTTTTCGGCCAGTGATAGCCTGAAATGCGCATGGTTTACGCATCCCAATCCGTCACCCAATCCGCCAAATGCACCGTCTAATCCTCCTCCACCAAATCCAATTCCAAATCCGCCAACGAATCCGAGACCGCATCGGCGACCCTCTCAAGACACTTATGACAACGAAAGTCTGACCAAACGTACCAGACCAAACTGACTTAACTTTTAGAATACTAAATCTACCGTGTGACATTATCGCTACAGTTGAAGTGCAGGAACACGGTAATACGGTGTCATAGGTAGTCAAATCTAATTTCGGCGAAACTTTAGTGCAATATCAATTGGTAATGTGCGCCCGGTTTTTTGCATTTAATTGTACGACACTATGATAACATGCTGTTAGCCATATTGGTATTAAATTACCAACTTGTTTAAGTATTTTCAACCGTCATCTTTGTAATCGCTTATTAAATACTTTTTGTCAAAACTCTCGTTATATTTAAAACATGCTGGGTGTATTTCATGAAAAAGGATTGAGCTTAAACCTTCTCCTAATTGACCGTTAACCCAAATCAATTTTAGCTCAACCTGACTTACGATGCTTAAATTAATTTGGTATATCGATACCACCGGAGAATAACACCTTTTTCTAATCAAGTTTTTTTCTTTTTTTTTTCGAAGTACATTTTTCATTAGGTCAAGACTAACTTTAAGGAAGTGTTTTTTAAAAATAAATTCTGTTTTCAAATTATAATTTGATTCCAATTAAATCGACCAAGTTTTCCATGCATGGCCATGATCTAAGGGGATTTTTTGTTGGATTTCTGACTTTATATGTTTAGCGGGCATTTTTTTTTTGAAAATTAAACAAAACATCACATACTTGACTAAACAAGATGATTTCCCTTTTTACATCTCCAAACAATTTATATTTTAAACCTCAAAGACATCGTCTTTAATTCGAATAAAACCGACCTATGACACCGTATATTTTGAAGTGCACTGGGTGTCCCGAACTTAACTCTCATCGATACTAGTTGGTAAAATTAGTTAGACTGNTTCATGCTCCAAATGGAGTTAAATTGTAAATATAATGTGTCCGTTTTGCATCTGAGCGCTAGAGAATTAAGTTCGTGCGCCGTGAGTTTATAGCAAGGTGGGCAGTTAACTGGACGGGAAAACGACTAGTCAACGCCAAAATCATATCGGTTAACTGGTCAAATAACTGGTCTAATACTGACAAAGTTGTCCCGGTTATGATTGCCGATGAACTGTTAGAGATGAACCTTGTGTAAATTATATCTTTGGCAAAGCATTATGTTTGAGAGCCCCGTTTTCCGCAAGTATCCAGTTTCAGAGAATTTAATCACGTAAATTCGAGAATATGTTCTCAACCTGATAAACCGAATACGAACAGTTACCGCCGCATGTATAGAATCTATAAAAAAAATTGAGACGGTTTCAATTAAGTACGGTATACCTTAGCTACCTTGTACTAAATATCAATTCAAGCCGGCTCACTCAGTTACTGTGCGCAATTTATGAAAAAAGTTGAGGTTTTTGTTTGACCCCTCATTTAATTTCATGCGTCATTTTTTTGACTTTTGAACCAAACTGTTCCAGACTTGCCTTAACACAATTTGAGGTAATTTTTGTGAGACTGATTACTTTCTTTGATCCTGCGAATAAGTACTTGCTTTATCTACCCTTCTCATAGTTTAGCATTTTCACTAGTCTTCTTTCCATATCATTGTGATCATCAAAACTGTGTCTTCCTTCACCTGACAGTTAGAGAATACGGTTTCCTTCGATTTCATTCCTGTTGCAGTCCCTGTGCACGATTTCGGTCTTTTAGGCACAAAACAAAATTTTCCGAAATCGAGCGCAACGACTGTATAAATGTATTGATGAGTTTTCTTACAGTCTTTTCTCCAATTATTTTTTTCAATGCCGTGAGACCAAATATGATAAGAATTAACCTGTTTAGTCTTCGTGGGTCGAATAAATATAAGAGGAAACGCTAAACAAACTCGTTATTTGTGTTTCCGTTTTTGCGCAATAACTCATAGACAATTTATATGATTGATGATTTGTCCCGATAATTTGCACTAAAGAGCAATAATTTCATAAAAAATACCCAAAAATTTATGTGAGATTAATGTGTCTGTTCTGAACTTCAGATAGCTATAAAATCACAAGTTTATTGCACTTTTGTGCGTTAGGTCAAAAAATAGTTATTTGTGCTGACGGCCAATAAAACGTCCATAAAAATAGCTGTAATAACGGGACGGTTTGAATCGGTATTATGTTCAAACTGAATATTCAGTACTATGAATAGTAGGGAACTTTTTCTACCAATTACACCGTCTTATTACAGTTAAAAATGAACAAAAAATAGAGTTATTCAATTTGTACTTAATTTTCAAAAATAATCTACTCTCAAATTAATTTCGGGTATTTTTGTTTTCTAAACTTAGGTAAATTTAAAATGGTGTATTTTATGAAAAAAAAAATGTCTAAACGGTAATAAAAATAAGAGAATATTTGGATCTGTGTCCCGCCACAGATTCGTCTATCCAGACATAGTTCAAGCAACCTCACGCACTGCTCTGCAACATAAATATTTCCTCATCCTGTTTTGGAGTGTTTTTTAAACACGACTTTGAAGAGAATTCAACTAGGAAAGAAAGTGGCCGCTTTTTCAAAGTGTTTTTTATTCTTTTTTAGATATGAGTTTCGAGACAACTTTATTGGCTAAGCCCGAGTGTCTCGTCTATCGCATACCACCACGTAATTCTGTTAGAGGATATCGCGCGGCCGACTGGGGACTCGACAAACCCTCATGGAAAGGCCGCATGAGAATTACAGCTCAAGGCAAAAATGTTTCTATAAAGGTATGTGAAGTTAAGACGGACTTTTGAATAATACCACGGTGTTTTATGTATTAAAATGTGTTGATATGGGGGACATTTTATGCTGTTTCGATTATATTTCAATTTTTGTGACAAAATCGTGGAAAAAATGTTTCAGGGATTTTATCCATTTTTACTAAAGATGAAATGAGGGTTCATAATTATGAACTTCATATGAGTGTTTTTTTTATTAGATTTTGCTCCAAGTATTATGCGGACTTTCGAAACAACCTAGCAGTTATAACTTTTAAGTACCGTTCCATCCTATAGCGCCCAAGATTAAAATTAAGGTGAAATTTTCAAATATAAATTTCCAGTTGGAAGATAAAAATGATGGCCAATTATTTGCTGAGGCACCGATCTCAGAATATCCAACGAAAGACATTGAATCCGTTAATGACTCATCCAGATATTTCGTTTTGCGAATTCAAAATCAAGGACGTTCCGCGTTTATCGGCGTCGGTTTTGCCGACCGAGGAGACAGCTTTGACTTCAACGTTGCCTTACAGGTATCTAATTTTATCAAACGACCAGATGAGATATTTTCCTGCTCTTGCATTTTCCCCATGACGACAGACTTTTATTTTAAAATTTATTTTCGAATCTAAATCCTTTTAAGGATTCCTTTCTAAAGAATGTATGGGAAAATATATATTCTTATTTATATATTTTATGAAATAAAAGTTTGTTTTTGCCGGCAATAAATGCAAAGTTGTTCCTTGGTTTTTGACACAATACGGTGCGGGGTTAATAATGTAATTACATTTGCATTTTTGTCTAATAATGTGTACGACTTAAATTTAACTCTTCCAAATTTAGGACCACTACAAATGGGTCAAAAATTCTGAACTTCCAACCGACACAACGCCAGCACCAGCGCTCAATCTCGGCCTGCAGGAAGGTCAAACTATAAAAATAAATTTATCCGTAAGTTAACTTCATGCATTTCTTCCTTTATTAAATATTGACGAAGGGAAAAATGGGTGAGCGAAGAGAGAAGCCCAAGGTTACAAATTCGCCTGGCTTAGGCCTTCTTCCGCCACCACCTTCGAAAACAAATCCTGGCGTAATTAATCTAAATCAACCGCAAGCAAATGGTAAGTAAATTTGTGTTTTATGTATTTTTGAATAGTATTTTTGAATTATCAGGCCAGGTCAGATTTTGTGAATATATTTAAGGTCAAGTCAGTTTTTATCCCGAGTTCAGAAATAAAATTTTTTTGAATGACACCTTTTTTCCACCTCACAACAAATGGGTAAAATACAAGTTATTGTAAAATGGTTGCATCATGCTCATTGGATAATTTTACACCTCTTACGATTCTGATACTTTATTATAAAATTATAAAACCTTAAAAGTTCCTTTTTTAGGCAAGTTACAAAACATTCAAAATGATGCATTATGATACTCCTTTAAGACGATTTTAATATCATGTTTTACTGAAATAATGATTTTTTTGTTGATAAAATAATTTCAGATGACGAGTTTGGTGATTTTTCTTCTTCAAATCAAAATACTGGCTGGGTGTCCTTTTAACTGTATTACCTGACAAATCTAGGGTGTGCAAAAACTGCAATAAGTGCGAATCTTCAATGTCTTCCAATTAAAGGAAACTCTGAAATGTTTAAAATATGAACTCGACATAACATATAGGTCGGACGCTTCTCGATTTCATGCAGGAAACAAAAAATATATGTATGTTTTACAGTCCTAACTCGTTTTTGGAAACGTCTGTTATTGTTAAGTATGGTACTGTTTTGTCATATAGAATGGTCAATGGTAATGAAACCTACTATACATGATATATTTATATACATATTTTGCGCACTTAACTGCTAACCTAAAATACATGGGGTTGTTAATAATAATACTGGCTATAAGGTCTGGTATTTCCAGACCATTTAAGACGAAAGGAACCGCCGAAAAGTTTCGGTGTGTTACAAGCGTGAGACAAAAATTAATATGGCGAAGGTTAACTGCTCACCATGTGTACCTAAATATGTATGTAAGTTTCTTATGATTTTCTATGTTGACCGTTATATCAAATGACCCGGTGTCATAATAAATTGCCCAGGAGTTAATCTACATAATTCACCTAAATCTCTTTTTCCGCTCGGAAAAATAAAATTCTGCAAAATATAATATGTCGTAGGGTATCATCAATCTCCAATTACCGCGACCACATCCCCTTCATTTTATATCAACGGATAAACTTTTCAAAAAAAAAATCACCGATCTCATTTTATTGACGACGGTTTCAAACAATAACGGTGTTATATATTTCATCCCCTGACAAAAATTTTACCATTTTTATTCGGTACTGAAGATAGACAAACCTCTCTTTATAAGCGCATGTTTTGCAAAATTATCATATATTAGAACGATCTTCTAACGAGCTGAATAAAGTTCATCTTTTTATGCAAGGATCATAGATTAAAATTGGGGTTTTTATAAGGTGGATATCAAATAAAAACGACGCGATTCTTTGTAAAATCGTAAATAGGATTAATCAGTGACTGTGATCAACCAATCAGCTCACTGAAAAGGAATAGGCTCGTTTTTTGTGTAGGTGCAATATTAATACCAATATTATGAATAAATTTTATGACTAGCAATCACGCTATTTTCATTTGATTTCCACCTTATTTTAGTACGTTTCATAAAAACATGTTTTATAATGTTTCACATCCAATGTAATATTTTTGTTCCAGGCTAGTGTGGGCCTAGCTATAAGAATTACACAGGATGCGCCGTTAACCGGCCACTAAAAGTTTTCAGAAACGGGCCGGTTAAAGGCTCAGTGCATTGTCTTTAAATAATGTTATCTCTGAAAAACATATTTTCTAAAAGTGGCCCGTTAAAGGGTTTTTGGCTAGTTTACGGGTGGCCGGTCAAAAGCGCATCCTGTGTATATATTTTCCATATATATAGGTCCGAGTTTTAAATTTCCTATCTCAGTCCCACCCCTCCTACGACGGGATAGGGGTTGGTTTCTAAAAAATGGTGTACTGGCCCGATTGGTCATAAGTTTCAAAAGTTTCCATGTCATAAGGTTACATCCATAAAGGCGTTAAGGTCAATTTGGCACATACTTATCTGTATGTTAAAAGTTTCCTTTTTGCAGCGGTTACATAGCTGCTAACGAATTTGTTGGATATTTTGTGTGTTATTTCATGTTGAGCTACATGAAAAAGTTTGCAAAAGACTGGGATCGATTCAGCAACCTTTAATTTTCTAATTAATTTCCAAAAATACAAATCTCAAAACAAAATAATAAGCAATGAAACTCCTGTTCAATATCCCGGAAAACAATCCGACCGGGTTTTATCTTTAAACAGATTAACTTTGATTCATTATCAAAATTTTTGAACAACATTTTGGTCAAATAAAGTATTATTTTAACTCTCAGGTTTCCACTTCGTTTCGCCGAAATCACAAAAATTTATTACCTGAAAAAAAAAATTAATTAAATTAAAAGCAAATACATGAATAAAACGTCTGGGCACCTGGCAGCTGAAAAAAGAGGCGGTGCACAATTGCGACACGTGTATCTATAAAGTGCAATGCTTCCAGTTGTTCCTAATCCATTTCAACCGTATTAGCCTAAAATATTTTTGTTCAATATATATGTATATATATATATATATATATATTAGAAATTACGCAATTGATCTCTGTTTTCCTTTTTTGCGAAAAACTATTCAGACTGGTTATGAACTTGGAAAAATGAAATTCTCGGAATTACTGATTATGAAATTATAAGGGATGGGCGACTTATATAGTCCATGTTATATATGATCGATATTATATGCTCCATGCGGCACATTTATTTAACAATCATTAAAAAAACATTTTACGTCGTAATTTTCATTTGCAATTCTCTAACCAAAAATGTTACCAAAACANAAAAAAAATATATTTAGAATATTGGAATATTTTATTGTGTTTGGTTATCAATTACGACTCATAAATTATGAGTCATAATGTCAGATATTTATGAAATTAATACAATGAGTTCTGTTTTTCAACCACCAACACAACGACATGGCTTTACAGGGGGTTAGTTTTGAGGCTTGAGATTTGGTTGGTTATAAGTTAATATAATCTTTTTCCACTAAGGTCTTATGTTATTTTTACCACTATGGTATTTGGGATAAAATCATGTCTTTTTTGCATCTTTTTTATTGCTGAAAACCTTATTTATAGGTCAAGCGTTTAGGAAAATAATATCATTTTGTACCGATTTTAGGTTGTGCACTTTAATTACGATTTGAATTGCATTAATCGGTCTGTAGTACCCATTTGAACCAAGTCATATCCACTCTAGTAGTTTGAGCATTTGTTATCCCCACATTATATATATATATATTATCTGCTTACTCATTACCACTGTGGCGGAAATATCACAAAAATATAGATCGTTATGATATCCATTTTTTCTTGTTATTTTTATTTAATATTATCCGTATACCTGTAGCTAAACTATTGAAAGTATTTGTTGTTAAATGCATATATTCTGCATGATATAATAAATAGCTAATAAATAAACAAATTTGCCACAGTTTTCTGTTTTATTCCCTTGAGTATTGGAATCATTTTACCCAAAAAGAGAAGAAAGAAAATATTTATAAAAAAATAAAGTTACTCGTTGCAGCTTTATACATTTTTTGGGTTGTTTAAACTGAGATAGAATAAAATAACGGCGTAATAAAATGTACACGGTTATTTACGACATTTAATTGTGACATTTAAATGTGAGACCCCATCTCAACTTGATGTAATTTGGGTTTATGTAGGAATTTATAATCTTTGCGAAATAAATTCCCTTCAAGAAAGTCGAAATTGATCGTTTGTATTGTTAATTGGACTTTATTTTTGTATTATGATTACTATAAGTTGTTTGACTTAATACAGTCTTTACTGATATTATAGACGTTTTCGAAGAATTGTCCTAAACACTACATGCAGACCATGTGGATTTATTTCGACAATATGTGTCTAAAAATTCTCCAGTTTTTCTCCACTTATTTGGACAATTTACGCTTAATAGAAAATTCCAAATAAGTGCACATGTAGGGCGTGTAGTTTAAAGTTTAAACTAGACCCCCTTACATGTGCACTTATTTGGAATTTTAAACAATTTAAATTTTCAAATGTCAACTCAGATTCGTAGTAAAAAAGGCCGTTGATATCAAATGTGCACAGTCCGGTTAGTGCTTAACTCGTCCCCGTTCGCGAAAAGACGCACCCCGTCCCCGTCCTTTTCCAGCATTTTTGCTGGATCGCGCTTAATAAGCGATAGAGAAAAAACGCGACAATATTTTTCGATAATTTTTTTTCTATTGACAAGCTGTGGGACTTCTGCGTTAATCAACACGTCAAACGTTATAATTCAGAAAAAACATATTACTTAAAACGATGTTTTTTTGAGATCGCTTGGGAGAAAAAAAGCCATTTTTTCTTTTGATGTTTTCTCACCCAAAAATTATTGTTTTNTAAAATAGAAAATTCCAAATAAGTGCACATAAAGGGCGTGTAGTTTAAAGTTTAAACTAGACCCCCTACATGTGCACTTATTTGGAATTTTAAACAATTTAAATTTTCAAATGTCAACTCAGATTCGTAGTAAAAAAGGCCGTTGACATCAAATGTGCACAGTCCGGTTATTGCTTAATGTACACTGATTGTTAAAATAATATATATATCAGATTTTATGTAAAAAGTGTCTTAAAACGTGGGCGTCTTAAATTTATAGTATCGAAATTTCTATAAACATCAAGGATAATAAACTAGTCTTGAGCATCAATAACTTAGGGGAAAAGGGCCCATTCGACCGTTCAAGGGTTAACTCTTGCTTATAACTTTTGCCTAAGCGGACAAAAAACGTGTACTAGTATTTTGACAAGCCTCATTTAAACTTGAACTCAAATTTACTGTTGACAAGATTTTCTCGTTAACCATATCAAAAAAGCCTTATGTTATTCCGTCTCATACCTGCGTTAACAATGAAGCTAATTGCAGAAATGATTAGTCGATTTTCGCTGCGGAATGCCCGTGCGAAGCGATTGGCCCCGAGAGTCGCCAGTAGATGTGCCAGTAGCGACATTACTCCTTTTGATGTGGCCAATGAGATGCGAAAAGTTGGGCCCACACGAGTCCAAGATCATGATTTTCTACATGTTTTTGAAACGACCGAAAAACCGAAAATTAGTGGACCACTTGCAATTGGTAAGTTTTAATTTACATAATTTCAGGCGGTCACTCGCTTCAGGAGGACACAAAACATCTTCACATGTATTACTGGGGGTCTGTTTATAAGGTCACATAGTGTGACCGTTATAAGGTCAAGTCATCTTTTTTGCACTAAAGTCAAGTCATCTTTTTTTGCACTAAGGTCAAGTCATTTTTTTCTTGCACTAAGGTCAAGTCATTTTTTGTGAAGCAGGTTTTTTGGGAAAACATCTTTGGAATCATGTCTTTTTACGCTTTTTTATTTTTGGATGAAGACCATATTTTTTTCAGATGATTACAAGATCTTACGGACCACATAAAATCAGCCCTATATTTGTATTCATTTTTTTAGAAATGCGACTTTTGCCAGAAGAGCAACAACAATGGGTTAAAGATGAGTTAAGCCGCATCAAAGCCGAAAAGATTGATGAATATGCGATTGGAGAGTGTCTCCACCTGGCAAAGGAATTCGATGAGTTTCTTGCGCAAAAATTTCCGAGCGTTAAACGATATGGCCTCGAGGGCTCAGAGGCGATCATGCTCTGGTTTGATGTTGTTTTGGCTGAAATGGAAAAGGTCGTTTTAAAAGTTGCGAGCCCAACATAAATTTATTCAATTGATTGCGTGAAGTGTTTTATGGCCATTAGGAATAGTATATCATAAACTTGCGAAAGTTTTCCCTAGTTAAAATTTTAACTTAATTTAATAGAGTATTCAAGTGGCTCACCTCAGACCTTACATGTTACCATTCAAGTATAATCTGCATTCATTTGGAAATTTGCTCGCAAAGAGTTCTTAGCGTTTACTTCCACAATAACCTTACAACCGTTTTCACAGTCTTTCTCGAGTATAATTGTACACAGGATGCGCTGTTAACCATTTTTCACTATTTTTTTTAACTGGCCGGTTAACGGCTCAATGCGTAGTCGTTAAATAATGATATCTATAAAAAAACAAGTGGTCGGTTAACAGGTGGCTGGTTAAAGGCGCATCCTATGTATTTATTTTTTACTTTATAGAAGTCCCCATTTACATATCATATGTATACATATGTTTATCCATGTAAAAAGTATTTGTTGGCAACTACTTTGAAAACGATTGAAGGATCAACACGCTGTAATCGGCATGACCCACCGTGGCCGCAACAATCTGCTCGTCTGCCTACTCGGTCTGGACCCGGCAAAAATGTTCGCGAAAATGTCGGGAAAAGCCGAATTTCCCGAGAACGACGCGGAACACAAGCGCATAATTGGCGATGTTTTATCCCACTTGCAAATATCGACAAAATTAAAAAGCGGGGTTGACGTGACACTCTTACCCAATCCCTCACATTTGGATGCAATTAACCCCGGCGCGATGGGAAAGGCAAGGTCAAAAATTGAAAATGGAAAAAATAGTCTATGCATTCAATGTCATGGTGATGGATCGCTGATTGGCCAAGGTAATTATAAAGTCTTCTTAGAAAAGTCAGAATTTATTTTTTTTTTTAGAAAATTGAAATTTTAGCCAACTTTCTAGTTTTTATTATTTATGTGCATTTAAAATTTAAATTGGTCTTATTTGTCATTTTTTAGTAGACACTCAAGCATTTAAATATTCTTTAAATGCAATTGTAATTGTGAGATCGGCTTTATCAAAAAGTGTGTAAAATTAGTTTATATCTTACTTATTAGGTCATAACCACGAGCTTCTCAACATGCAGACGATTCCGGGTTATGATGTTGGCGGCTCGTTACATTTTTGTTGCGATAATAACGTTGCCTTTACGGCCTCCGGTAGTATTTCACGGTCGGCTGCCCGACCCGGCGACTGCGCTCTGCCATACGGGTCTCCAGTTATCTCAGTGTCGGGGTCAGCCCCAGAGGTCGTTGTACAGGCCGCAAAACTTGCTCTCAGATTTCGAAACAAGTGGGGCAAAGATGTCATGACTGAGTTAGTCGCATGGCGAAAGTATGGACACAATGAGCTCGATGAACCACGGTAAT
>SCLG01000155.1:205859-235451 GCA_004367875.1 Oikopleura albicans
TTACTTTTTAGTAAAATTTCTATATTATCATGCAATTTTACGAATAAAAAGTAACAATTATTACAGGGAGGGGGTTGCAAAATATATAAAATATTTTTTCGAAACATTTCTTTTTTTTTTCGAACAGACCATAAATCGGATAACGACATGCACAATTTTTCTAGGCGTTAGAATCACCCCCTGTAATAATTGTTCTAGAGTTAATTATTATAAAAAATTCAAAAACCGTTTAAAATTATCAAAAAAAAAAACAAAGTTTGTTAAAGATAGCCGCATATTGGAGAAATTATTGGCTCAACAAAATTAAGGAGGGGACTTAGGCGTTTTTAAAAATTTTATATTGCCGAAAACGTGACTACAGCGGTTTCAACCTGACAATGCAAAAAATCCATTCTAGTCTTAAATTTTTAGACTTACAAATCCGGTTTTGTATCGACATGTTGACGAGGCACAGAAAATGCCGACGCCCGACAAGTGGACCAAGAATTGGGCCGCCGATCGTCTGGCTACGCTTCACAAAAATATTGAAAATGCAAAAGCCGAGTGGAATAGCGCATACGATAAGCGGTTAGATATAAAACCAGGAAAAATTTCACGAAATTTTGGCCCTTGGGCAGCCATGAACCGCGCTAGTACAGACGAGATGGCGACATGGGAGACCGGGTATGATCGGGAAGCACTCCGGTGGATTTTGTCGAAATCCGTCGACATCCCTGAGGGCTTCAATTTACACCCGCAATTACAGAGACACAAGAAACAGAGATTGGAAGCAGCTCAGTCAGGACTTAAACTTGATTGGGGTTGTGCAGAAGCCATGGCGTTTGGGTCTCTTCTTCAGGTAAAACTTCCTAGAAATTTATATTGTTTTTAAATTTGTTAAATTGGTTGTATGAATACAGGGGTTGGTTATAAGGTCAGCCATTTGGACCGTTTTAAGGTCGAGTTAGTTTTTTGCACTAAGGTCAAGTCAGTTTATTTGCACTAAGGTCAAGTCAGTTTTTTGAAAAGCATGCTATTTGGGAAAAATCTTTAAAATCATGTCTTTTCTATAAATTCCTCTCCCCTTACAGCATATTTGTTATAACTGTAAACTAAAATATTAGAATACTTGAATAAATGTATAAACTTAATTGCAGCAAGGATTTACGATCCGGATTGCGGGCCAAGAATCGGGCCGCGCGACCTTCGCCCATCGTCATGCGATTCTTACGGACCAAGACAGTGAGCAGCAAATCGTCCCACTGGGCAAGCTCGGAAATTTTGCTCCTATCAATGCCCCTTTAACTGAGCAGGCTGTTGTTGCATTTGAATGGGGTTATGCTATTGATAATCCGAAAAATCTCGTTATTTGGGAGGCGCAATTTGGTGATTTTTGGAATCAAGCGCAAGTCTCCGTCGATACTTTGGTATGCTGTGGGGAGCAAAAATGGGGCCTTCAGAGTTCTTTACTCATGCTTTTGCCACATGGATATGATGGGGCTGGGCCCGAACACTCCTCGTGTCGCATTGAACGCATTTTGCAACTGTCCGACTCCCTCGAAAATGGTATTGATCCCGATAATATTAATATGCAGATCCTTTGGATAGGGTATACATATATTTAGCATTTTTTTGTCGGCACAGTTCGAATTGGGATAAAGTACATATGGTCCGATATTTTGTCCTTTGGAGATCTTTTTTTTTGCTACTAAGGAATAATGGTATTTCATATGATCCTATGGTCTTGGGGGATTACAACATGTCTTTTTTGCGACAAAAATATTAAAAATCATGTCGTTACACAATTTTTCTGGCCGAAATACAAAAAATAGGTATTCCTTTTTTTACCCTGGAATACGGGTTAACTATTTAAACTTTTCTAGTTGCAGTTCAAGATTTTTAAACTTTGATCTTCTAATCCAAGCTTACATATTGTATACCTTATGTTTGGCCTTCAACAGCAGCTCAATATTTTCACCTCTTGAGGCGCCAAATGGTGCGTGATTATCGAAAGCCGGGCGCAGTTGTTATGCCAAAAACGTTATTGAGATTACCGGGTTCAATGTCAACGGTCGATGAGTTATCCGCCGGTACCCATTTTAAAACCGTTATTGACGATCCAACGCAAAATCATACGTCGGCAAAGCGCGTTATTATCACTTGTGGGAAACATTATTTTACACTGTTGGAAGAAAGGGAAAAAAGAGGACTTACGAAGGATGTAGCCCTAGTTAGACTCGAACAATTGGTGCCTTTCCCAGCTAAAGCTATACAAGGTATAATTAACTTCATGATTAATATTATATTTTTTGTTAAATAAAACTCACATNCAAAAAGACTATTTCAAAACGGTCCCAAATTGACCACTTTTGAATAGTGCTCTAATGGGTTAGGGACTGTATTAAATTCAATTTCGTTTGAATAATTATATTTTGTTATCATTTGTGAAAAAATAGTGTCCGTTTTGCTATACTAGCAAACTAAAGACAAAACAAACAGATTTTTGTCCAAATTTTCGTTCAAATGGATATACTTCTATTTCCAATTTCTCCGAAATTAAAAAAACAAAAGTAATTTAGAATTCGTGCAAAATATGTAGTTTCGTTTTTTTTTCTTAAAATTTTATTTTCTCGTTAAAAAAATTTGTTCGTTTAGCTGTAATAGTGGACGAAAGTGGAAAAATATAGATTTTTTGTCAAAGTTGGTGCTCTTCATGTCGAGATTTCGACTTAACTAAAATATAAAATAAACTCGAACAAGGTTTAGATTAACGTATATTTGCTGCAAAAATCAAAACTATTTTTCCGTTTTTAAAAATCTCTATCAGTTTCGCTGTTATTCACGATTAAAGTCGAACTGACTATAAATAGTCAGGGCTAAGGAGAGTTAACAATTGAATTACGTGTTTCGAAAGTTGTTAGTAATAAATTACTATAAATATAAATATATCAAAAATGTATGTTACACATTATTTTGGTTTATTATAAGTGTAAACAATTGTCGAACTGAACAACTAAAAAACGCTACAGGGGGTTCGTTATAACTTATAACTTAACCTTATAACCTTATTACTTATAAGGTCAGCCATTTGTGCGGTTATAACTTAAAACTTATAAGGTCAAGTCAGTTTTTTTCACTTTTTTTGGTGTAAATTTAGAACGACACGGGTAATAATTATCTTTATAGAAATCATGCATGATCATGTCGTTTTGACAAGTCAGTTTTTGGGTCTGACCTTATATTTCAGGTCATTCAACGTATATTTTTTCAAATATTATTTGTAGAAATCATTCAAAAGTATAACGCAGCCGAAAAATACCTCTTTGCACAAGAAGAACCACGAAATTGCGGCGCGTGGTTCTTTGCGAAGCCGAGACTCGACTTTGTATTGGGTCAAAAATTAATTTATGCTGGACGTCCAGAAATGCCCACATCGGCAACTGGGAATGGAAATCAGCATAAGCAGCAAATCGTTGATATGATCAATGATGCCTTCGCCTAATCTTCAAAAATGTTCAAATGTACTAGATTGTCCAAACTGAAAGCCTTCATCCGGAGTTTTTTTTTATTTTAGATTGATCTTAGAAATCTTAAGACATACAATTTTTTCGATTAGAAACTTCCATGACATGTGTATGTTCAAAATATGAAAAAAATCTTCAAAATGATTAATATAAATTAATTCTCCCATCCACGAATATGGCCTTTTCAGTTTGGGCAGCCTAGTGAGTTCCTTGTTTTTCGATGATTTCCATTGCGAAAAACGTCTTTCAATTGTTGTCTTGGAACATTTTCATTTCAAGATCAAATCTAGTTATTTTAACTTAAAGAAAACTTAAAGGAAATTCGCTGGTGCGTTAATTTTCCTTTAGGAATGTTATTTATTTATTTTTGGTACAAAGGTTGAAAAAATCATTCTTTGTAGCGTTTTTGGTGTGAATTTCGAGTTGAAAAATCATGTTAATTTTTAATATCAATGAATCTGAGAAATCTTATGGGTGCATATTTCTCAATGCTAATTTTAAGAGCTTGTTTTTTCAATATACTGGAAACCAGTATTGCTTTCCAAATCATTAATAAGGTACGTTCTTATATTTCTACCTCTACGAATCTCATGTTGTTGTTTTTTACAACCTGAAACTCAAGTGTTTTAAAGTTTGAGTCAAAAAAGCCATTAAACAATATTTTGTGAAAAATCAAATATTTGGGCAAAATTTGCGTTAAAATATTTTTGTCCAAATGATATTTTTATGAGGAGTCCTCATTTTTCAGTGGTTATAACGTATAACTTATAAGTAATACGAATTGTATTACCATGACTTTAAAATCGACCCTATGTTCTCGTAAAGGGCTTGGAATTTCTTCTCAATTCCCAGCGGTTCATTTGACGAGATAATTTTCTCTTTCCACAAAAAATCGTAGGGTAAAGAAAAACTTTCATTGAAAAATAACGCGTGAATTATAGTTTCTTTTGTATTGTATTGTATCAGAAATCATTTGATTTAGGCTTTTATTAATTTTGATTAATTTTTTAAGTAATTAAAAAAAAAATTGGAGACCAAGGTGTACATATTTTTGAAACCTTGGTCATAAATCAACAGCTTTTTATGAGGCCTTAGGGGGCCTTAAAAAGAAAGAAAAAAATGTAAAGACCTTACTTCAACATTTAACTGTAGACAATACCTTGATTGCATTTAAACTTCAATTTTCCCTGCTTCTAATTAATATTGCATTAATCATGAAGGCACTTGTTCATATTGTAGAACCGCTAATCAAGAAAATGACAAAAAGTACAAACTTTTTCTCCAAAATGAACGGGTGTCACCAGAAATTCATTAATACAAGTGTTAGTATTAAGATTTGTAGGTCCTGGGTAGGGTGGTTATATGAACCTGTTTTAGTCAATTATAAGGGTCCCAACATTTTGTTTTGTTCATTTTAACGTTTCTTTTTGTACAGGGTTTAGCAAAAAATTGTTAAAAGGAACTGGTGATAGAGTGTGTCTTAAGGAAGGAGTAATATTGACCACAATTATATACAGTCCTTTGCGGCCGAAGTACTGCTTTTTCAAGAAAAGTTAATTCTTGCCGGGATAAATTCTAGAATGTGGCTATAAGGTCAAGTAGGTTTTTGTTCGCCTTCACCCTTAGATTGGCCTCTTAAAGCCGTATTTTGTCCTTTGGGAGAGAGAAAAAAACTGGTTTATGTAATACTACCCGCACCAGTAACAACAGTTTATTTTTGTTGTCGGTCTAATCATATCGTTATTATCATGTTAGAATGAACGCGTCGCTTCTAGCTTCGATTCAAAATGGAAAAGGACTGAAGAAGGTTGCAGAGCATGAAAAGAAAGATGCGTCTGGTGTGCGCGGCGCGGGCGCTATTGTCGGCGACTCTTCTTCGAAGCCAGGTAAAGCCACTTTCAGAACTCACTTAAAAAAAATCATATACAGCGTTCCTCAAATTCGTATCGTGTTTTGAAAAACCGACCCTCATTTGGTGAAGTGATGATGTTAACTAGCATTTTATACTAGATATTCTTAATTTCTGTAATAATCATTTTTTGTTATATATTTTTATCATTTTAAAGATTTAATTTAAGTTAAATAAAATACTTATAAGTTGCTTGCTAAGCCTTTATTGAGTTTTAGCATCTTTATTACCGACTGGTCAAATATTATTGTTTTCGACAAAATAATATTTCTAATATTATTAATACTTGTTATATTATCAGCTCCGTCGTCTAATCGCAGTTATGGAAATCACTCAAATACAGCACCTTCTGGAAACAATATACGGGCACAGCTTCAAGCTCAGTTTCAAAGTCGAAATCCACCGCCTAGTTATTCAAGCAACAGGTAATACATTTTTTTGAAAACTATGTGAGTTAAATATTACAATTAAGATGTAAATTTGAAGTTGACTTTTTTGTTCTAAATGGCACGATTTTAAGACCAATTCATCTTCCTTCGTAAACTTCTTAATAATTATTAAGAAGTTTATGAAATTTGGACCATTATGCTAAAGCGAAAGTTCAATATGACGGTTTCAGTTTGTAATTCATACAAATTAAAATCATGCCGTCTAAGTATATCAATTTATTACGTCTGATTGTGTCGAAATAAATAAGTTTTATCATGTCAACGGAACGAATTAGTTGTGTCTGAGTCAGACAGTCTGACTAAAGTCTAATTGTTTCTAATTGCCTTTTTAATGGAAGTCCCACAATCCAAGTTGATACTAATCCCGGTTTAATATGACCGGTTAAATATGACCCGGTTAATATGACTCGGCCCAACGGTCCTGGGTCCACTTAAGTTTGATAAAATCGACAACAATTATGAAAACAACAAATATTGTTACTTTATAAGTAACATCAAATGGTTTACGAAATAATTTGTTTGACTCATAAATTATGGCTAGTAATATTATATTCTTAATGCAATTTTAAATTAATTCTGTTTAGTATGAATCGGCCGAAAGGTCCCAGCTATGCTCGTCCTCCTCCCGCTCCTGGGTATAATTCTTTACCGCGTCAGCCGAATGCGTTTCCAAGGCCGCCGCCAGTTCGTGGGCCACCGCCGCCGATTGGACGCGGCCCCCCAGGCGGAAAAGGTTCGGCCCCGCCACCTCCTCCACCGAGTCACGGAGACCGAAATGATCGCGGATTTGCACCACCACCACCGCCATACATGAAACAGTCTAGACCCTCTAATATGGGAAATAGAGGCCCGCCGCCGTTACCGCCGTCAGCAACGCCTAACAACCAAAACGGAATGCCACCGCCCCCACCGCCGAGTAAAAAGGCATTTCCCCCGGCACCGCCATCTATTGACGCTTTTCCTGCTCCGCCTTCACACATGACAGGCCGTCCATCCTCCAGCGGCCAACCTCCATTGCCTTCTTCAAAGGTTAATTCTTAAAATATCAATTACAATAGAATAAGCAGATGCTATTCAACACTTTAATGTCCTGAACTTTACCTTCCCGATAGGTTTTTGGTTTTATTTTACATTTATTTATTGAATGGCATCATTTTGTTATTTATGTTTACTGAAAACGTGTTGAAAAACCTTTTTTATTGATTTAAATGTTTTTTAATAAATTTAATAAATATTTAATAAATTGATAAATTTTAATTCAAGGAATGTACAGAGGGTCTGGTTATAAGGTCACAAGGTATGACCGTTATAAGGTCAAGTCATTTGTTTTTCTGTCAATAAGGTCAAAACAGCTTTTTTGAGAAGTATGTTTTTGGGAAAAAATCTTTAAAATCATTTACGTTTTTTTTTGGATGAAGACCTCCCCCGCTCGCACATATTTTTTCTATAGAAATTTATATAAATCATGAGTCATGACTTTTTACACTTTTTTTTATAAAGTCATTAGTCTTTTTCAACTTCCCCCTTAAGGTCTTATTGTGGAAAAAGTCAGTTTTTTCAAAGTGCATTAAGGTCAAGTCGTTTATTTGGGGCTTGACCTTATAACCAGACCCCCTGTAACTTTTAAAACATTTTTTGAACATTTGTCAATTACGTATTGAAAGTCACATGCAGCCGTCCATTTTTCAAAAAAATCCGTTTAGCCGCCTTCATTTCAATCGTCAAGTCAAAGTTCAAGTGATTTCGAATCAAGGTTTCATTTCCAAAGCATCAACAGTCTTCCACCACCCGAACCTTATGTAAAACCTAAAATGTCGGATTTTCCAAGTAAAAATCAAACGCAGAATCACCATGCTCCACCTAACCGGCATGCTCCTCCACCACCAGGTATTAAAAATAAATAAAAATGAATTTAATAATAAAATTAAATAATATTCTACATGCCATTATCTTGAAACGGATTACGTCCAACTCTAAGAGCCCACTCAAAGAGGGTATACGGATGTTAGGGGGCACCAACCAAAGGAAAAATAAATAATGTTGATTTCAATTTTTTTTTTTTTGTTTTTTTTTTGCAATACATTATTTTTTATTGTTAGACACAGTTTTTGTTTTTGCTAATGGGAAGAAAAAATGTTTCGGACAGAAAAGTTATTTAGAATCGTTGCTTGCTCACAAAATATGAAACAAAGATTTGAATGAGGCATGGGTGAGCATTTTCCGTCAGGAGTTTAACTTTTAGCAGATTTAAAATAAAGTTGATCCACAAAACGACTGTATACAGCTGTATGCCTTGTGCCTGTTTTATCGATTTGTGGTTTGATCGTTTTGTGGTGTGATCGTTACGTATAATTTAGGTTAATGGAAAGCTAAACCGTCTGAATACCAATTGAATACCAATAAGATTTCTTAAATGGTTTAAATACAATTTTTTAATATGACATAACATATTGGTAGACATACCAAACCGATTAGCTTGAAATTGTATCAACTAAGTAATGTATTAATGGTCAGCTACGAACATCGAATCAATAAAAGCCTATAATTTATGGGAAATAAAAATGAAGAAATTTGTGTTGATCGAAACTTACGGGAATGAATTCTAGTAAATTTTCGCCCCAAGCGGCCTCCACTGCCAACAATTTTTAAGAAAACGGGATTTCCAGGTTTGCTCAATTCACATCCATTTATTGTATTTTACATTACATTCAACTACATTTAGTTTTGAGTGACTAAGTATTTATGTGACATGCATTTCATTTATCCACAAGACTCAGCTTCAATATAATTATTATTTATATCTGCCTAAAGTTATGGTTATGATTGAAGAGATTTTAAACTATGGATTTCTAACATGTCCGTCAAATACAAATGTACTACTGCTTCGTTTGCCAAGTGAGTTTTTTGACTTAGGCTAAGTGCGTTTTTGAGAAGCATGCTTTTAGGGGAAAATCTTTAAAATCATGTCTATTCAAGCTTTTTTTTGGATGAAGACCGATTCAAATATGAGTCAAAAACGTCGACGAGTTAACCGTGATATCATGATAGAAAAGTCATAAAATCTGTTTTCGTTTTTTACTATGTAACTAGGGTCTGAAACAAATTTAAGATCTAATTTTTTGATGGTTATCATATGAAGTTTTTTTTAACTTATGTATGGTGATGTCAGTTCCTTAATAATAACCCGTGTCGTTGTTTTGTAAACCGACTGTTATAAGCAGACTGTATTATTAACGGGTAAATAAAATGAATTATCTACCACGCTGAATATGATGCATTTTGATTTGTTTTTTTTTTTGGTGAAATCTTACTAATGTCACTGAAATAATAATAATTTTGCATTGTGGTATAAGTAATGTTATCGCGTAATGGGTTTATAATTTGCCATTCATTTTAAAAANAAAAACGTCTTTTTATCATGAAGTTAAAAGCATCGATTTCATATTCAATTGTCCATTAGCAGTCATGTAATTTTAAATGCTGAATTGTCACAGCACCAATTTTTCTTAAATGATTTTATTTCAATGACCTATCAGATTAATTGCAGTATAAGTGCTTTTGCAGTGTATTTTTGTCAAGATTATTGGGTCGTGAATAGCCATTAATTCTAATTGCGCGGATGCAGTTAAACATTTTTGTTTTTATCAACAGTTATTACAGGGGAGGCGCCAAATAAGGGCCCCTCAAATAAGGGTCGCCTTCGCCAAAAAAGGTTCGGTCCTACTTACGTAAAGTAGTCACACTAAAATACCCTAATTCTGGGTTCGCCAATAATAATAATAAAAATAAAGGTCGGGTTGCCATATAAGGGTCGGTTTTTCAAAACACGAAAGCGACCCTTATTTGGCAATGTCCTGTACACTAAAAATCAATATCCCTTGTCAATTATAATAACAAACCAAGAAGTCAGTTCTTAAATTTCCAAATTTAAATTTAATCTGATTTTGCCTTTTACCACACAAAAAAGTTTTTTCCATACAAGCGGGCTTGGTTATAAGGTCAATTCAGTTTTTACCGTAAGATCAAGTCATTTTTTGCACTAAGTCAGTGTTTTGGGAGCATGTTTTTTGGGCAAAATCTTTAAAATCATGTTTTTACGATTTTTACAATACACCCAAATTTTGGGGATTTTGGGTCACTGGAAGTTTTGTATATGGCGTCTAAAACTACATGACACACTACTTTTATAATATATTTTATTTATAATTTTGCTGTCTTCACAAAAAAATGAAAGATGTTCCTTGTTTATGTAAGTCAAACGGTGCAGGATTAACGGTCGACGCATTTAAATTTAGTAATTTCAAACTTGGCGTTCTCCGGGCCGTGCTAATAAAAAGAATTCAAAAATTCGATAAAATGTGTCTGTGTAATAAAATCGGTGTTTATAACAATACTTTCCGTTGTTACCAGTAATATGTCAAAAATCGAGTATTCTAAAAATTTAGTTTGCTAAGTGCAGCAAACACTAAAGTTTGGTATAATTAAAGGTCAGAAAAAGGCGATAAATGAACTTATCATCATATCCGTGCTTGGAGAGGTTTTGGGCAAACTGCTTAAATAATTAAAAAAAAGTTAATATTAAATGAAGAGAGGGCCAATGGAATGGTGCTGTTGTTCAATTTTACATTGATTTTGTGTCTGCCTGGTCAATTTACGATATTTAGGGTCGCCGCCTTGGATTTTGACCGGAATTTAAAAGAAAAGTAGAATTCGTTTTTTGATAGAATTGATTTGTTATAAATCATATCAAGACTTAATTTTATCAGTTGAAAAGACTACAGGTGGTTGGTTAAAAGGTCGTAGTCTTTTTGGAACTAAGGTCAAATAAAAAGCATGTTTTTTTAACAATCTTTGATATGTCTTTTTTATTTTTTTTTCCATGAAGAAGTTGTGCGTGACGTTTCAATTTTTTATGGAAGTACATACGGGCATTATTTTTGATACCGTATGTTACATACTCCAGGAGGTGGCGCTAGCAATGCTCATGCGTTTGCCGTATAATTAAATATGTATTTTTAGTTCGCTAACCGCTACTGATGAACGCTCAAGATACTGTATGATGATCTTCGGTGTAACCAGCTAATTCTATCAAACGTAATCAGTTATACATGCCTAATCAGTTCAAAAATATGTCTTCGTTTTTCCTTGCTACAATATTTCTTTTTTTACATGAAACTAACTGGCCATATGTTGACGTGAATCAGAAAAAAATGGATTCGATTAAAATGAAAACGCTCAGTTCGTTCTTACTGCTATGTCATTTTTAGTACAGTAATACGCACAGTAAAGTATGTTATGTGCCCAACAAGCTAAAAGACTTTGCGTAGGTGGTTTGTGCCACTATAAGCTCAAGACACGTCTTTGGTACTAAGATCAAGTCGATTTTCTGAGTATTTCAAAAAACGAGCGAGAACAAAAAATAATATTATTGAGTCAATAATTTTTGGCTTGTTATAAAGTCAAATACATTTATATCTTTTTTCTGAAAAACCCCTAATTAAGGTTTGAAATAATTTTATGAAATAATACTTTTTTCCACTTTATTTTTTCAAGACTAAAAGGCGAAGATTTTCACAAAAAATGTGGTCTTCATAGGGTTTTAGAAAAAACTCCCGCTTTACGTTCTTTATTGGGTAAGTCAGGTAGTTTTTAAATTTACAATTGCACTAAAAATACTTTTAATACTCTCAATAAAACTAGCGTCTTATAAGAGGCTCGAAAAAATTGGTTTTAACCCCCATCCAAAAAACAAGGACGTTTGTCCTTTTCCATCAAATAGACGTATTTTTCTTATTGTTCGGTTTTTTTTAATGAATTGACAGTGAAATCCAACATAGAAAAAGCGATTGTGAATCCATAGAACACAAAAAAATAAATATTATTTTTAATCACGTGTAATTAATGATTAATTGAACTTGGTGAACGGCCAAAAACAGGGTTTTTGGCAATTAATGCATTAAAACTCATTTGTGTCTAACATGTTTTTCCTAAAAGTGTAAAATAGCAAAATTCTGACAAAATGAAAAAAAAAATAACTGCGTACTGCGTATCGACGCGTCGTGTGGTTAACCGTTTATGAACCCGGTTAACTATTGTGTTTTTGTGGTCAAATCGACCAAAAAAGTGACCAAGGGTGGTCGGAGAGCTTTCGAAAGTATACCCATTCGATTCAAGATAATCGATTTGTTTATCGTCCAAATTACGAATGATCAGAGACGGATTAGAGATGAGAAAATAAAAACAAGGACAAACGTCCTTGATTTTGGTTGGGGTACCGCTGGCTATTTTTGGTTGGGGTTAAAAAATTTGATACACATGTATTGTAAGATATCGGTAGGAGTATTGAACGAACCCTGTTACTTATAGAAATATATATGGCCAGTTTATAACAGGCTGGTTAAATCAAATTGACGCGATTGCCTTAAGTTTCAGATTATAATAGCGTCACTTAAATCTAGCAAACTTGCTAATTTTCTTTTTGATTTTCTCGCAAAAAATTCTGGGTCGTTTTTCATTTTTTAGTTATTAAAATACGTACCGGTATAAAATTCCGGAGATCGCGAAACGTACATCATGCGGTGTAAAATGATGTTGTCCAAAATAACCCAGAGATAAATTCGAAGTATTCCAGTGGTTAATGCTTCATTCGGATTAGTTTATCGCATATTTTTTACGGCTCGTTTTGCGCATAAGTTTACTGGTAATTTCATGATGTTAACATATTTACTTTGATAAGTTAATAAAAGGGAACAACGCAAAAATAAATTGGCCCAGTTGACTATACTCAGATAAACCCAATTTTTGTGAGTTTCGCTCAACCCCCTGCGCTTCGAAACTCATTCCATTCATAAATTCATGAATTTTTGTTCATTCAATTTCGCCTTTTTGCCGCACTGTTCTCGACGACACATACATTGAACAATAGTAACTAATCAAAAGTAGTTATATTTATTTATTTTGTACATATTAAATTGTCATATTATTTATTCTAATTACGTGTGAATAAAGAAAGACTCACTTAAATTGTTGAAGTTTATTAAAGACGGTTAATCATTGTAAAATACGAATCCCATCCCGAAAATATTCATTCGTAACATTTTGTATCAGATATCTATAATTTTAATGAAATCTTCAGGTTACTATGGAAAAATATAGTAGTTTTTCCTGTGCTAGAATATCACTGAAGTACAACGGGTGATGGCTTTAACTTATAGGATATAAGTAAGTTACCTTAGCATACGAAAGAACTACTGCTCGACAGAAGGCTAGCACATTTTCCATAGACCTCAAGATTTCATTGAAATGTCTGATAATAATTCATCATAAATACGTGATCAAAATTGAAATGATTAAAAATATGGAGCGGACCGTCGTCGACAACACACCCAATTGAGTAGTAACCGTGTGTTAATTAACGGGTTTCCAATCAGGAAAAATGTGTCGCACTCTTCTCGATATAGTGTGCTTCGGTGACAGAAAGGTGGAGCTTTTGCAACATGTTTTGGGTATATTGGATAGTATAGCGGCCGTCTCAGATCTTTTTTTTCATTTTCCCTCTTTTTTTTTGCTCTCGCTTTTATCGATCGATAGAATGATGCATTTTTTGCAGGTGTAGTAAAATGCGTGTGCGGTAGAAGCGTAGGGTTGATGTCGTTGGCATCATCGGGTATACAGTTGAAACGCCATTCTACACCCCCGCTCACACACTAGAGATAGAGAGACAGCAAGAGAAAGAGAGAGGGATAGAGTGAGCTCAACCTTTTTTTTGCATCGCCAGGCAAGAACCAGCAAATAGATCTGAGAGGCCCTTTTTCTGTGTTTTTTTTTTGTTTCTTTCTCTTTCGCGTGTGTTTCAGCCAGGCAGCAGCAGCGGCCCGTCAGATAGAGGTGCCGCGTAGAGCCGAGAGAGAGAGAGAGAGAGAGAGATCTAGACCGAAATTATGACAGAATTAAAATGTACAAATATGTTTAAATACCTGGCATTTTTTGCCAGTTTTTCAACGCTGGCCGAGGTAATAGAGGCGCCGGCAATTGCATCAAAATGCAAACGCATGGCATTAAGAAGGGTGAATGGGGAGTGGGCCAGTACACATCTTGTATCAGAGTGTAATACGGATGGGGATGAGGAAGCCGCCAGATTATGTAAAGAGGTAAGTTTACAGAGATTTGTTTGTTTATTCGAATGTCAACCTAAATAATAATATCGGTACTTTATAATCCGATAGAAGCTTTGAGTTTGGAAAATACTAAATACTCTTTCAAATACCCTAAATTGGCCCTTATTGCCGGTTTAGGAGACATATTTTGCGCAACCGGGCCTAATGAGAATAAGGACTGAATTATTAATTGCTTTCGACAATCGATGTTTTTGCTGCCATCAGACGCAAATAAGTTTCTATAGGATTGTCCCAAAAACAACGGGAAATTACTATACTAAAGGTGGTGGTGTAAGTGAGCATTTCTGATAATATATTCGTAACACAATATTTCGAAAACAAATGGAAAGTCGGTTTTTGGGACTGTTTGATAACTTTCAACAATTTGGCATCCAACTCATAGCAACTATACACTATGTATTGTAAAAAATGAGTAGATTTACATAAAGCAGTTTCTCATATTAATTTCTCACCCCAATCAGGAGTAAAACTACTCGTTTTCAGTTTTTAAATATAAAGCTATCATCCGAAGAAATGGGATGAATTCCGGGAAATATTGGTCAAAACTAACCGATTTTCAAATGAAAAGTATGTATGTAATTCCTAAGGATATGTTTACAGGGTTGGCAGACCTATTGGTGGCCCTACAAAATTCACACTCCGATTATTCACCATCCAACAACTAAAGAACAGCAAACTTGCCGGGTTTTTTCCCGTAAACTTTTCGATTTCAACTTTTCGATTTTTTGGTCTTTTTTTCTGTCATAATTACCCTGTACATAAAGTTTCAAGAGAAAGATTTAACTTTCCCGGAATCCATCTTAGCTATAAACAAGAAAAACAGGAGTTATTAATTACGGCATATATTAACATAAATTTAATGTTTCAATGGTTGTTAGTAAGTAAACAAGAGTTAGATTGCAGAACCATAATTTACTTCGCATGCATGATTTGATACTTGTATACACGGGTATAGGAAGTTTCCGCTCTTTCCAACCATTTTTGTCATAACAAAATCTACATTGTGACACATGATATGTCTCATAGCTTATATATACAGGGATGGTTGGTTATAAGGTCAGCCATTTGTGCCGTTATAAGGTCAAGTCAGTTTTTTTTTTGAATAGCATGTTTTGGGGAAAAAATCTTGAAAATAATGTGTTTTTACGTTTACTCTTTTTTTCGATGAAGACCTTTTTCTATAAAAATCATGTCTTTTTGAACTTTTCCCCACCACTAAGGTCTTATTGTGGAAAAAAATTCCAGGTTAGTTATAAGGTTAAGTCAGTTTTTTCACAGTGCATTAAGGTCAAGTCAGTTTTTTAGACCTTGACATTATAATCAACCCCTGTATATATAAATATATAGTCGTACTACAATTATTTATTGTAAAAACACCAACCAATCTAAAATAAATGTCAGTCTATTACTGATTTTGGGGGAGCCGCTATTTTTAAATATAATTTTTAACAGTCTTTTTCCGACGCAATCCGTAAATTTTATTAAAAAAAATGAAAAACTACGACTATGAACCCCATTTCCAGTATTTCCAGTATTGGAAAACGGGAACAATATTTGTGGGGCCCGGTGGATGTACAAAATTCAGTTATGTGTGGGTTACAGCAATGTGTTTATATCATTTGCTTCCTACGGGTCGCTGTTTTGTCATATACACGTGTTGTCATATGTAACTAGATGCGGCTATCTAAGATGCCTATATTATATAGGCTATATAAAAATACGTTAGCAAACATCCAACAATAGAAAAATTTTAATACAAATTTGTCCCCATTTAACCCCATGAGTCATGAAACTGATATATGGGCCATGAGGGACGCTTTTTGGGAGAACTGAAATCGTCCCTTATGGGATTAGGGACTGTATATGAACGTGTATCAGTTTTGGGTAAAATAACGATTCAATGAGCATTAATCGAAAATAAGGCCCAATTGTGTCTCACAAGCGGGGATGTTTTTAAATTTGAGCGAATGAGTTAATTGACTGAAATTCATCTTATAGGCATTCCCGGCACTGTTCATTACCGGTGTCCGCGCAACCGGCTCGGAGAAACTCGCGGGCCCATGGTGCAAGACGACCCACACGGACTGGACGAAGCCATGTAAAGGCAAGGCCCACCTCGTTATGGTTTATGAGTGTCTAACGCGCGAGTCGAGCTTATATCGAAAGGAGATGATTCATGAGCGCGTTATTCCCTCGCCAGTCGATCGAAATCAGTATGCATTTCAGGTGCGTCTCCCTTTTTTCTCTCGCCCTAGGCCGTTGTTTTTTAGCGACAGGCCTGGCCTCTCTCATTTCTCATCAAGTTGTTAATAATGCAGTGATACATGTCAACTAAGCTCATAACCAATAGCTGATTGGCAATAGGGCTTTGATATTGGTGTGCGACGTGGTGACAGCTTAGGCCATAGCGTCAAAAATACCCACTATTTGTTATGTTACATGGGGCCCGTTATAACTTTTAAGGTCATGCAGGCTATCGGATTAAATTACTTTTCGAGTGTGTTTTGAAAAAAAACTTTCTAACAAAAACATTGTATTAATGTACTTAGATTTTTCTACCGGTGTGATTTTTCAAATGCTAGTGCAAAAACAACTATTCGTATATGTTTGAGACCATAATACCCTAAATACCTTAACGCGAAAAAATAACCAATTGTGTTTTCGAAAGTGTAGTCTGAAAATTACCTAATTTTTTTCGATTAAATCGTGTCTTTCTAGCAAAGTGTATCAATCATATTTTTGTTTTTGAAAATGTATAAGTGACTCTTAACGAGTCAAAGATTTTTGCGGTTATTGGGTTTCGTAACCGTCGACCTTATAACAATCTTCCTCTATATAAAGATTCGTTTAAAATGTAGTCATACATGTCAACTAAGGTCATACCTAATAGGACTTTGATATGGGTGCACGTCGCGGTGACAGTTTTGACGTTGCCGCCAAAGCGCCGAAAACAACAACTACAACGACGACAACGGCGACACCCACTACAACAACGACGACAACAACGACAAAATATACACCACCACCGCCGACAACAATGGCGGCTACGACTAGTGCGGAGTATGTTACGGGTTCTGACACCGTAGACGGCGAAGATGAAGATGACGAGATTCCAACCGGACCGCCGGCCCTCGCCGTCCCGCCAATGTGCTCCTTCCGCCACACGCAACGCATCGAAAATGAAACTTGCAAGGACGCCGCTGGGTGGCGAAACGATGCACAAAGGTGAGAAGTGGCATCCAATATTGTTAGATTATAAAAAATAAGTGAAGCATGCTGGAATTGATCTTCGGATCATTGACATACACGAATTTTTGAAATTTCAAAAAAAAAATGGCTTATAATATTTGTATATTTTTTTTGGAAAACATATTTAAATTAATTTAAAAAAATATTATTATTGCGAAATAAGTGTCATTCAAATAAAGGTCGCTTTTGCCAAATTTGTTAATTTATTTTTAAATAGAACATGTTCCGATATGAACTTCCAACTTCATTCATTTGCGCCTTTATCAACTTGTAGCGATGGAGATCTTTATCTTGGCTTACAATTTGTGTGTTGTCCAAAAGGTGAGCGATAAAAATTCATTCTTTTGAACTCAAAACGTGACCAGTAATTTTATTTTTGTAGAATCGATCCCACTGGTATCATCAAATGAGAAAAAAGATATTAACCATCAAGGTAAAAAGCTAAATATTGAATTTTTACTAATTACTTACGTGTGTGTTTGTGCTCATTTTCATATAGACCTAACTAATAACTTTAGAGGAAAACCCAATAGCAATGGCAATCAAGGCGAGCAGTGATGATATTCAAGGTATTTAATTTGCTATCACTATCCAAACAACAATTTAAACTTAATAAAAAATTTATAAAATATACAGTTAAATAATAAGGTTGCACATTGTTTCCAAGATTTTTGAAGAATTTTAACCCTCTTTGTAAATTTTACAAAAAAGGTCTACAGACTTGAAAGATACAGTCGGGGTTGGTTATAAGGTCCGAGACATGGCCCGTTATTAAAAGTTATTATTGTCTTTTTCGCACTTATGTCTAATGGTATTTCATAAGATNTGTGTTTGTGCTCATTTTCATATAGACCTAACTAATAACTTTAGAGGAAAACCCAATAGCAATGGCAATCAAGGCGAGCAGTGATGATATTCAAGGTATTTAATTTGTTATCACTATTCAAACAACAATTTAAACTTAATAAAAAATTTATAAAATATACAGTTAAATAATAAGGTTGCACATTGTTTCCAAGATTTTTGAAGAATTTTAACCCTCTTTGTAAATTTTACAAAAAAGGTCTACAGACTTGAAAGATACAGTCGGGGTTGGTTATAAGGTCCGAGACTTGGCCCGTGATTAAAAGTTCTTATTGTATTTTTCGCACTTATGTCTAATGGTATTTCATAAATATGAAATTCATAAGATCTTACGGTCATTTGAGACAAAAATCATGTCTATTTTTTCTTAACCACTTAAGCATGCCCATGTAGAAATAACTGATATTTTTTGTAGTGAATTATTCCAAAAAAGCCAACCACTTAGCTTCATAGATCTCAATATAATTTTTTTGACATATTGAGTTCGAAGACTATACAATCAGACAAGGTCATTTTTGTATATACTTTTTGTATAGTATACTAAAAGCTCATGTTCAATGTTAACAGCATTTTTTGTTCCTTTTTCACCAGTCATTGAAAACTTGCCATTATCAGAAATATAATTTATTAAGGATGTAATCTGACTGTTTTGTTATTTATCTGTTTTCCAAAGTTGACAGTTGAAAAGTTGGTAGTCGGGCGGATTGACATGGCTCATTAGGAAACACAAAAGAGATTAACGGATGTTTACTTTTCTGTCTCTTTTTTTCGTTCATAAAACACTTTTATACGATCGTTGCTTATTTTAATTATGTAAACCGGTCTCAAATGAATTCCAATCCACTCTATTCATGAATATTTATATTGAGCATTTTTTTTTCTTTTTTTTGTGACTTGATCGATAAAAATTTAAGACTTAATGATCAATTTCTGTTAGCATTGCGTGTGCAATTAGAAGTTCGATCTGTGTATAAATATGGCAAGCAGTAATGGGTCGTTAGTTCGGAAAAAAAAATTTTTGGGGTTATTGAGCGGTCAAATTACATTTTCATCGTTAAAACGCCATATTTTTCGTTATTAATTTTTGCCATAATCATAACTTATAGCCTATAAGTTATAGGCCATAAGTTATGGCACCCGAATATTTTTTTTATAGGGTCTTTTTTCACTTTGTTAGACAAAAACCCTTTTAGACCCCTTTTAGACGGGTTAAATTACATACATTAAATCCTGTAATTTCCAGGGTAAAAATACTATATTCGGAATTAGTGCGGAGAACAATATTTGTCTCAAAATTGGGATCGAACCAATGACTTTTATCTTCCAAAATCTTGGTTGTATTTTTCTGGACCACTTTAACAAAAATGAAAGGCGAAAAAAGGTCTCATGTGTATTCCAATCGACTCTATCCATGAATATATTCATATTGAACATTTTTGGTGACTTAATCGATAAAGAAATTTAAGACTTAATGATCAATTTCTATTAGTATCCCGTGTGGAATTACAGTCAAGTCCGTCTGTTGCTGCAGCAGCCGTTGCCGTCGGAGCCGCCGTTATCCTTTTGCTGACCGCATTAGCTGTTATTACAGGTTTTTAAATCCAGAGTCGTTGTTGACCTTTTCAATTTGACATATGTTTCGGGTATAAAAGAGATTTTTAATGGGTAAAACATAATTAATTAAATAAAACAAGTTTGAAAAATATGATAAAAATGTAAAAAAAACACCAGGTTTTGTTATTTTGCTGTTATGTTTATGTCAATGTGCATTATGTACTTCATGTAATTTACAGTCCTTACTCCCCTTAGGCACTTTGACATAAAATTGTGTCCATTTAAGCTCAATTAACTCTCATGTGACTACGTTTTTACGGATACTATTTTAGACAAATAAAGGAGTCTGTAATAAGAGGGAAAACTGTATTAGTAATAAAATAAAAATCAAATATTAAATTCAATTGGAGTCGGCGCCGCCGTTATTCTCTGCTCACCGCACTAACTGTTATTATAGGTTTTTAAATCCAGAGTCGTTTTGACCTTATAAATATTTCATGTTTTTTGGGTATAAAAAACGCCTTCATTACGGATTCAACATTCTAACTTCCTTTTTCGTAGTTCGTGGACGGCAACGTGTTAGACGTGAACGGCGATTGGCTAACCAGCGTACGCCCCTTAGTCCCGAAGAAAGACATTTACAGGAATTTGTTCTTTAATTTCGTTGGATTCTTCTTTTTTTTTGGCTAAAAAAATACATTTTTAATGATAAAAGAAATGTAAGTTAGAAGATATAATTAGAAATAAACAAGAAAAACAAGATTCACACATCTATAAAATGAAGTTTAGTTGTAAACAATTAGACCAGTGGTAAGGTTAGTGGTAGTCTACCACCCTTAAGGCCGGCTCATTTTGACGTATAGACGTGAAACCCTTCATATCCATAACTCACAGGGGACAGCCGGTGCTTGATAGGTACGCAGGTTTTTCGGTAATTCTTGGAGTAAGCTCGTTTTGGCGAATTTATTTTGTTTTATCGAAATTTTTACAAAGATTGTTTAGACGCCGGAGTTTAAATAAAACAATACTTTTTCATCATTTGTCCTGCATGGAGCCTATAGGAAGATTTGAGATGCTTTTAAAAGCTTATTTTTCTTTGAAAAATAAACATATCATAAACTGTACTATTGGCATATCATATGGTTATATGGGCATGTATCACATTCGACGTTCGAGCTAGTTTAGCGCATGGAATCAAGCCAAATGGTTTTGACTAAGCCAAGCTAAGCCAAATTATAAGCCAACTTTTTTTGGTCTCAGGTCGATTATCAAATCAGTAAATAAAGATCTTTACTATAAGAACATAAACAAGCGACTTCAAAGCACTGGCTATGAAAATCCGACATATCGATTCTTTGAGCAGCGACAATAACAATAAGTTTTTTTTTTATTTTGTATATTTCGTGTTTGCTTTCTACTCAGCAGTGACTGGCGAAAAATGTTAAAGTTAGATGAAAACAGTTGTGCATTTATACGAATGAATTTACCAGTAACACACATACATACACACACGTACACACAAAACAAAGAAAACTGACATACAAGATATATTTATATTATTCCTTCTTGTTCAAACGTCCGAAATCTTTTTCTTGGAATTTTTCGTCTTCTTTTAAATTAAAAAAAATGGTTTAATGTATCTTAATTTGGGACTTTAATATGTAAGTGCACCATTTTTCTTCACACTGTCAATTTCTCAGCTACCGGTTTAGTTTAATCCCCATATCTGTACAAGGGTGGTTATAAGGTCTAAGATTTTGGTCATTCTACGGCCGTAAGATCTGTTGAAAAAACATGTATTTTGGAACTTTGTGAAAACTTGAGAACCCATTTTTTCGATTTTTGTAGGTCAATAATATATTTTCAGATATAAAATAATAAAATCATTTCTTTTTTATCCGAAATTGTAATAATCTTTTTTTGGGAATATTATGATGCTCACTTTTTATAAACTTACGCGCTTGCTTTTATTCACTGGTTATAACTTCATATCATATTATTATTTTGACCTGATAAACAACGCCCCTGTAGTCGAAATTCCACGCAAAATTTGCGGATTCTTGTTTTAAGAGTCCGGTCTATTTTCCTTCTTTCCCCTTCGTTCAAGCTGTGTGAATAGATATATATTGAACGAAGGTTGTACTCATTAACGTCATGCTTTCACAATTTAGTTGTAATCCTGTTTTCTTGCGTTTACAAACTCACACTACTTTTAAAGAAATAAATATAAATTGAACTTTGCTTCGACAATTTTGACATTGTGTTTAATTGGTTCTAGGGAGTTTCGTCAAAAAAAAAATCGAGATACGCTTTTGGTGACGAAAATATTTTGAACGAGAAAAAGGAGAAAGAAAATTCATTAAAAAAACGCGAATGATTCAAGATTTCGCGGAATTGTGCTTTGTAGGAAAATTTTGTCCTACTAAATATATTTTTGTCCGAGAATATACAGAAAGACTTTTATGAAAAGGGTGATTTGGTCGAACTTTTAAAATTATTCGGACTACACTTTAAAAAACGAACAAAAATGAAAGTGATTTGTCGATTTTTGAACGCCCAAAATTCAACCAATTCACCTTTCTTCATAAACTCTTGAATTTATATTAGCAGTTGTATTTAATATCTAAAAACATGTCGATTTTTTCATAACTTCAACATCATTTTGACAGAACTTTTCACCAAAAAACGAATTCCCAACCAAAAAAATGTTGTTCTAAATTTTTCTATTGTGCTTTTACTATTGAAAATAATGTAATTGTGTCCAAAAAAAAAAATCTTAAGAGGGTCACAATGTTTCCGCATTCGTTGCCAAAGAACTGGCGCCGGGAGGAACAGCTGCGGGAAGGAATGGGAATGGGAAAACTAGTGCAAACCATTTATTGGTCCCCAGAGGTACGCATACAGTACACGGCTAGTATTTAAGTTTGTTTTTGCACTCTCCGGATCGATATAAGCTTGCTCCCTCTATATTTGCCTCGATTTCTTGCTTTTTTTGCCTCTCATCAATATTAATGACCGAAAAAAAAGAATGGTAAAAAGATCAACCATTTAAAACGGAGCTGGGGACTACTCGAATCGCCTATTCATAATTCAACCCATAAAATATTTAGGGAAAGAAAATAACAACCAAGAAGGAATTGATGAAGGAACTGGGCACCGAATGGGATGCGCCAGAATGCTTCGACTTTAAAACGTACTTGATATATGTAACTGATATGTACCGCAAATTTATTGTACCGGACGGTTATATACAGAGGGTTGTCAACTTTCGATCAATTTATTCAAAATGCAACAACATCGCGTTTAGTTTCCATAATTTAAATTTGCCCGTTCGAAATGTATTCTTTTAACGGTCAGACAATAATTTTGTAATATTAGGGCAAACATTAACATTAATTGCCAATTAATATTTGGTAGCTTAAAAAGTAACTTAGGAAACTTTTGATATTGGTAGCAAAATAATCAAATATAATAAAAATATACTGACATTGAAAGAAATGTCTTAATGTTTCTTTTTAGTGGTGTTTATTCTTCTGAGCTTGTTAAGGTAGTAGTTTTTTAGAATGACAGAATATTTTTAATTTGACAGAAACATGTTATGTTCCCGAAAAGATCTGTTCATGGACATACCCAGTCTATTAAGTTTTTATTAATTATAAAGTATTTACAGTTCTTACTCGCATAAGGGGCGTTTTTGGGTCTCGAGAAATTGTGATTTATTTATTGAACATTTTACAAGTTAAAACTTTCTCTGATTATCGTGCAGCACGATTCTCGTCCATATATGTTTTTATGGTGGTTATAACTTGAAGATAAGTTAAGTTAAAAAAACTTAAGTTAAAAAAGAAGATGTGTTTTAATAAAAGTTTGTTCTTCCTAAAAAACTTTGTAAGAAAAAACAAGACCGCGAAAATCGGAAAACGGAATATTTTCTGAAAACTGGCCATCGACCAATTGACTATGACTTCGACTTGCCTATGAGGTACAGTATTTTAATTATTTTTAACGATTGCTCACTGACAATCATAAATACACCGGGTGCGCAGTTATCGGGCGCCCGATTAAGGCTTTTTTGTCGCGAATCCCGCCCGATAACTGCGCACCCGGTGTAGTAAATATATAACAAATTCTCTCATGAATATGAACCAGTTCGCTAAGCTGTTTTTTGGGTTTCCGTTTGTTTTTTAGAGAAATTTCTTATAGCTATTGTCGATTTCACTTCATTCATATCACTTCCAACTAAAAAATACAAAATAATAAATAGAAAAACGTAAAACGAAAATAAAAAAGAGAAATCAAAGAATAAATTAAAGATTGAGTCGGAAGATCTCTTTGAAGAAGTGGTTCATACTCATGACATATTGTGGATATATCGACAGTTTTTCATGAAAATGAACCGGGAATTCAATGAGAATCTAACTGGTTCATATTCATGAAAAACTGCCGATATACTATACCCGACCGGAAATGATCCGTGCAATCTTACCAAACTATTGTAAATTTGAGTAAAACCCTGGAGTAGTCGGAATCGAACTCGATTACATGAAAAGTTCTTTCAGATATTCGTAAATAATTTTGATGGAAGTCGACTGAGTCAGTTTTTATGACATTTCAGGGTAGGTCAGTTTTTCAATTTTGACCTCAATGAATCCCAACATCTTGGGGTAAAAAAATGGCTAATACAAAATGTTTTATTTTGATGTTAAAAACGCACGTTTCTTTAATGGTTGGTCGATCAGGCAGTGTTACTTACAGACAGTATTAATAATCTAATATATATTTATATATATATTGAAATCTATTTTCACGTTGATATATAGTTTTTTTTTCATAGGCGTGCGCAATGGTGCGGCGAAATGCCATTAAAAATAATTCGTCATTACCCAGCAAACAAAATCGAAAAGGAGTATCCGAACCGTGAAAAAGAAGAGGGTATAAGACCGATAGCCCCAGTTCGACAACGACCAAGTCAATTGCTCAGCGAAAAACGTCTCGAAAATATCAAACCCTGTGAAATTGACGGTTATCAAGCAGGTGCAATGACACTACCAGATTCAATCAAGGTTTCTTTTTTTGTGCGTTTGGATTATGTTTACAAAACTGTGAACGCTGTACAGTCCCGGAGTAGTACTTTGCGTATGGTCCAGGTTTAGGTTCATTTTTTGCAATGGCGTTTCATTTGGAGTTCGAAAAATGTTCGGTCAAGAAAAAATCCTTGTTTGTTATAAGGATTTTTCTATAAAATCATGTCTTTTTAGACTTTTTTTGTTTTGGTAAAGTCCATTTTTTTAAGGTCAAATCATTTTTTCAGAACTTGACATTATAACAACAACGCGTGTAATTCTATAGAATATACATTAGGCTGCCCACAAACTTCGGGTTTAGGAGTACCAAAAACGATATTCAAAATCGGTAAAGTACATTTTGTAGCTTTCGGGAAAAAAATTTTTGAAAAAAAAAATTCGAAAAATTTTCGAATTTTTTGCGTAGGTTGAAAAAGTTTGAAAATTTTTTTTACTTCGATTTCGCTGTAAGTAGTCTTAAACGAAAGCCCTTGTTTCACTGATTCTGAATATATATAGTTTGTATATGTTGTCGATCTGAGAAAAATGTGTTTTTTCATGTTGAAAATTTAGAAAATGAGCAAAAATGTCCATTTTTGAGAGAAAAACTCATTTATTTTTTAAAAAATGCATTTTCCATGTCTAAATTTTATACCAAATTANCAAGAAAACTACCAAAAAAATCGGATTCTCCGTTCGAAAATATATCGGACCCCAAAATTTCATTAATTTTGGAGGTTGTAGGAAAAAGTTAGCGACTCCAGACCTCGCACCCGTGGAAGCCTAAGTATGGCACATTTGCAGTGATGAGTCATTTTGATGACTCATTACTCCAAAAGCGTAGGATTAACCGTGTGAAAATTTTTCTATCCCAATTTTTCGATTTTTCCCATCCCCCTAATATTTTTTTTTAAATTGATTCTTATAAAGAACATTCTGAAGTTTATGCTCAAAAAAAATCAGCGAGGACATATCCCTAAAATTTAAAATATTCACGTTTCTTTCAGAAAAATGGCCCGTAGGCTGCTTAGGAGTTAAAATTCGAATATACTCTAATGAGATTTTTTGTTCAGTGGATCAAACTGTATAACCTAGTATACTTACTTTTTTCATTTGGCGTTATTTTTTTTTACCTTAAAAAGTTTGTGGGCAGCCTAATATACATGGGATATTTTTTTGAGAAATGGTTATAAGGTCGAGTCACACCCTCTGTAGTTATTTGTTAGCGATCTATTATTTATCTCTTTACATTAATATTGTTTTTTGTAGCCCTGTGCGCCTGAAATATTCGATGATGGGCCACTTTTATTTCGTATGTCTTCTCAACTCCTGTGCTCCAAGTTGCCTCTTCAGGGCCAAAAAGAGGCCGAAAATAAGGAGCCTGTTGATCGCGAAGGCGAAAAAGATCTTTACAAGGCCTTATGTAAGTTTTGTTATTAAAATATATATGATTAATAAAAGCTTATAGTACTATCCGACCACGTGCAACCAATGTGCAAAATGGTTAAAATAACTGACCAAGAAATTCTTCAACAGGAAGACAAAGGTAATCGAAGTGTTATTTTATTTCACCAACTCAAGTTTTTCAACACAAACAATATGTTTTATCCAAATCTTGTTTAGTAAAAATAAAACCACGTCCTTTTAAATTCGTTTTAAGTCCAAAACGTGTCCATTTTTTTGGATTTAAATCAATTATTTAAATTTATCTTCCTTATTTCTGTCAGGGAAGCTTTTACCTTAAAACAATTATTATTATAGTTTGTCGAACTCAAAATGCTCTGGCCGAATTAATGCAAAAGTATCGAAACCAGCAAGAAAAGTTAAAGAACAAAGGCTAAAAAATTGTCGCGTAAGACAAACAAAAACGATGGCATCAACACTGCGCATATTTTATCTCAACACTCTGATTCTGCGAGACTTCCGGTTTCTGCCGAACTTTTTTTACCGCTTTTTTTGCTCTCAAAAGCAATCGTTTTCAGTATGGGTACACTAACCAATGATTAAATTTGGAGGTAAAGTGCTTATAAACTACAGTTATAAGGACTGATATTCATTATAAAGTCAAGCCAGTTTTTTGGCTGAAAAATCATTTGATTGAAAGATATCTTTTTGCACTTTTTTGAGATGAACAAAGAGGCTTGCTTATCTTAGAAATTACTTTATAAAGTCATGTTTCTATCATTATTGTATATAAGGTCTAGAATGGTGTACGCTATATTTTAGATCATTTGATTATAAAATCAAGTCAGTTTTTTCAAAGTGCACTAAGGTCAAGTCAGTTTTTTAGACCTTGACCTTATAACTTATAAGTTATAAGCAACCCATTGTACCAAAACACGTGCCGTGTAATAGTTTATAACCCCTCCCCGCGGTGAACCGCAGCTAGCCTCACAGTTAGATAATTCGCACAGAAAAAAATTTCCAACCCGTGCTTATTTTTTTTATCCATGAACGCCCTTTTCGCATCACGCATCAAATGGAAAAGTAAGACTACTGAATTAGAACTTAACATTATGTGCCCATACTGGCAACGCATCATTGATAACAATTTTCTGAGAAAAATCGTATTTCCACCTTTCTTTTCAACTACAACCGGTTTAATTACTGTTAAATTTCCTAGACTTTTATCATTTTGGATTCCATACGCCCATTGGAGCCTCTAGTTATGAATTTTAACCTCTAGTTATGAATTTTATGATCTGTGTACAAGCTCTGCTGGTAACAATATAAAAGTATAAAAAAATGCAAATTTGAATGTCATTCATTTGGTGATTAAGATGATTACAGGCGTTGATTTTGAGTCAAAATTTTTGACGTTTATAAAATCAAGTCAATTTTTGGGCACTAAGGTCGAGTCAATTTTTTCAATAAAAACACTTTTAGGGTGCTGACGATTGTAACCGGCACTTTGTTTACTGGGGCAATTGATCCAGCATCTTGTAAAATTTGGGAAAAACAAGCTTTTTTAAATAAAAATTCGTTTTTTTAGAAAATCTAGGACTTAGACCTCTAGTGTTTTTGTCAACCCTATTTTTGTCTTCGCACGCAAAAAGCATGTATTTTTTTTTGACGTTTTTCGTGTGAAGACAAAAATAGGATTTTCGAAAAAATTGTTAATTATTCATGGAAAAAGCCGCGTTGGTTTGAAATTAAATCATTCAGAAACTTTAAATTATGTTTGAAAATATCGGCAATGGGGTGTGTTTAATTACATCAGGGCCAACTAGTGTGCCAATTGATCCCGTCCGTTCTATTGAAAACTTTTCAACTGGAATTCGCGGGGCACGTTTGGCGGAAAATTTTCTCAGACAAAATTGGAATGTTATTCTCCTTTACCGACAAAATTCCGCCCGACCCTTTCGGCACCGGTTAAATATTGAAATATCGCCCGAACGTTTTCAAAGCATTCAACATGACTGGCAGACCCATAAGGATCGTCTGCTCGAAATTGACTTCACTGAACTAGACGAATATTTTGAAAAGCTCGAGTCTATTGCAAAAAAATTGGAATCTATATAGGGTATCCAAAGTTGACATGTCAAAGCAAAACATAAATATTTATTTCAAAATTTTATTCACATTTTCACATCATAAAGAGTCAACTTTTTATACGATAAAAAACTTTTTCATCTGGAAAAATAAAATGATGAAACAAAACTCTAAAATTAAATAATATTTTTAATTTTGATGTTATTTAAAATATCGACAAAATTTAAAATCTTAAAAACTACTTAAAACGTTAAGTGAGTTTTTAGTGGTCCTCTTTTTTTCCAGATCCACTTATAAGATCAAATCAGTGTTTTGACCTTATAGCAAACCACCGTGATACAATTTTAATAATTTCCCCCAATTTTGACTAAATAATGCGGCATTGGCGTTGTTGCTTTAAGTAACTTGCTTATAAAGTCGGCTGTTTGGACCGTTTTCGACAATTTTTTTAACACATTAATCATGGATACATTTATTTTCTTAAAATCATGCCTTTTTGAAAAAAAAAATGGTCAAGACCACAAAAAGTTTTGGTTGTCACAAGGTCAAGTCTTTCAAAATGGATTAGTTCAATGCCTCCATTTTCAAGCATTCGGTTCAATCAATGACATACCCTACAAGTGGAAAAATAAACTTTTTGATGTCGAGATTCGAACACATTCATATTGCTTTGTTATGTCATCATTGAACACCCTAAATTTAACCAATCATCGTCTAAAATGATCCTCCTGGCCGCTGCCGTTTCCGACTTTATCTGTAAATCACACGATTCGAAAATTGACTCGACCGAAGCGTTTTCTGTAATTGAACTCGACAAAGTGCCAAAAATGATTGTGCCTTTAACGTCACAGTGGGCACCGACCGTGTCAACCTTTTCCTTTAAGCTTGAAACCGATGAGAATAAAATCAAAGTGAAAGCTCAAAAGTACTTCACACAAGGAGTTAAGGGGGTCATTGGCAATGAGTTGACGACGCGGAGAAATAAGATTATGCTGATTTTAACGGACAAAGTTGAAAATATCGTTACCGAGCATAACAGTCTCATAGAAATTGAAGAGTTACTTGTAAAACGCCTCGTGCAATTATAATTCCCACTTAACCCCTAAGAGTATAGCTTGAAAAGTTCCGTGAAGACATCGACTGGAAGATTGTCCAGTCGATGCTTCCTCATCATCAATTGTGCTGTTGATAATATTATGATATACTAAAGCTGTATGAATCATACAGTATGATGTTTAATCGACTGTAATTAAAAAATACAAGTAAATAATAAAATTAAAAAAGGAAATATTTGTTTAAACACTCTAAAGAGAAATCTACTTCGCGCCTTAA
>SCLG01000155.1:235735-254304 GCA_004367875.1 Oikopleura albicans
TGTATTGTTTCGGTACTGTCTTAAAATGGATAACGCGTAAAAAGGCCATCTAAAATAACATGAGCCAATTATTTAAAAAAAACTGTCTTGGCTAAGTTGTAGAGCCCGAAAATTTGATAAATTACTAATACAATATGAGGCTTCGGTAATTTCTGCATCTGTAGTTCTATTTTTTAAGGTCCAAAAAACGTTGTGGCATTTTTAAGATGGTATCATTGTTTCCTCGTTAAAACTATTGTGCTCACATATTTGAATATGTATCCAGACTTTAATAAATATTGTTAATTAAAATATTGTTGTTTGTACCCATGTATTATATACACTTTCTGACCCCTATACGGACGCTATTTTCGAGAATAAAAACGTCAGTATTGGAGGTAAGGACTGTATTTTTTTCAAATCTCAATTGATTCGAATTGTATTTCTTAAGAATGCAAAAAACCTTTGTATTGACCGGATGTACGGCTGGACTGGGCCTAGCATTAATAAAAAAATTGATTTCTATTTACCCTAATGGGCATTTTATTGTGATCTGCCGAAACGTCCAAAAAGCACATACAGTCCTCGATCATGAAATTAAAGCAATAAAAAAGACTGACGGAACGATTAATGGTACGTTCATTTTTTATAGATTTTTTCTTGGTTACTAATTTTTTTTNATTGTTTCCTCGTTAAAACTATTGTGCTCACATATTTGAATATGTATCCAGACTTTAATAAATATTGTTAATTAAAATATTGTTATTTGTACCCATGTATTATATACACTTTCTGACCCCTATACGGACGCTATTCTCGAGAAAAAACGTCAGTATTGGAGGTAAGGACTGTATTTTTTTCAAATCTCGATTGATCCGAATTTTATTTCTTAAGAATGCAAAAAACCTTTGTATTGACCGGATGTACGGCTGGACTGGGCCTAGCATTAATAAAAAAATTGATTTCTATTTACCCTAATGGGCATTTTATTGTAATCTGCCGAAACGTCCAAAAAGCGCATACAGTCCTCGATCATGAAATTAAAGCAATAAAAAAGACTGACGGAACGATTAATGGTACGTTCATTTTTTATAGATTTTTTCTTGGTTACTAATTTTTTTTTCAAAATAGTTGTTTTTGGCGATAACGGGGATTTGACGTCGATATTTAATTGTTGTAATCAGATTAAACAGATGACGACAAAAATTGATGGCCTATTTTTAAATGCTGGTACAATGGGTAACTGTGGCCTTAACGTTCCAGGCTTGCTATGGACATTTTTAAAACCATGGCAATTACCTTACAAATTGGTTACCGGTGAAGGCATGCTCAGTTATGAAGAAAAATCAACAAAAGACGGTAAATATCGCAGCCAAAATATTTTTCCGGAAATAAATATAATGTATTAACATTTAATAACAGTTAAGTATATGTTGCATACGCCCATTTCGAGCAGTTTTTTTTTTGTTTGTCTTTCACCTAACTTGAAAATGAATTGCTGCGGCCCCGGTTTCGATTCTCGATAGATCTTAAACATTTTCATGCTGATGTTAGCATAAAGATGGACATAAAATTAACCAGTAAATAGACGAGCCAAGTAGTCACTGCAAAAAGCATAATGATACCGGTAGGGTTTTTTTAGGTTCGAATGAGCGAGAAACTGGTTGTTCTATAGTTTCTGGAAAATAATTGAAAGTATTTAGGAAGATAATTCATCGAAAAGATCTCGAGAAAGCCATATTTTATACTTACATTGTTTTTCCGGTACTACCGGTTATTTTCCAGTAGATTGCAAAAAAAAGTAAATCCATAGTATACGGCGTGTTTCAACAATTAATCAGACAGAGCAAATTTTTACACGCACTTTTTATGCTGAAACAATATAAAACTGCGTGTGGAAATATACCCTCGCTGAATAATTGTTGGTTTCCCGCGCATTCCAACCCAAAGATAACTCTACCACCAAGTGTATTTTTCTGATCTTCCCACGAGTAATTTGATGCCATTAGCTGGGCTGGACGGTGGGCATCTGAAAAAAGCGGTTTATACTTGAAGCGTCTTATTATGCAAATCGGAGCTGAAAGCGTTTGAGTAATCATTTTTATATGTCAGAGCCGCAGCTCAAAGGTACACAGAGCGAGCGTCTTTCCTTTGACAAACTATTTCTGTACAAATATGAGAATGACAAAATTTTTGATTAATTACGCTCCCACGGGGAAATTTACGTACCCCAGAATTCTGACCATCTGGATGGTCGCTGAGCCGATGTCGATGGCAGTCGATGGTCGACCATCCGACAGTTATCGACCATCTCACCATACAGATGGGCGTTATTTTCAACACTGGGTCAGGTGGTATACAAGGGGGTCTCAAATTAAGGGACACTTTTACCAACATTATTCAAATTAAGGGACGCTTTTTTTTCGAAAAAAAGAACAAAAGTGAAATTAAGGGACAAAAGTGAAATTTAGGTACAAAAGCAAAGCGTCCCTTGTGAGACCCCCTATTCTGACAATTTATATAATAGAGTGTATTCTTTAGAGAATAATCTATACAGTGTATAGTATACACTGTACTTTTCTGACGATTTGTATTATACAGTGTAGTATAAATCGCCAGAAAAGTGCACGACAGTTACAATACATATCATTCCAGACCTTTTGCTGCTGCTCTTTCAAGATCTTCATGTTTAACATCTCTTTCCTCTATTATTTCCATTAGGGTGTTCATTGGTCCATCCATTTTTTATTTGTACTTTTTGGTGTAACTCTTTAGTATTATTTTTAGCTATTTTTATTAGCTTTTTTTATTTTACTTTGATTCCGTGAAAAAAAAACTTTTTTTGACAGCCATTATCTAGAATTTTATTTCCGTTTTTCGTTAATTTTTCAATCGAATGCAGTTTCACATCAATAAATTGGATGAAGTTCTTGATAACCTATGTCACATAGGCTATATGTTGTGTTTGACATCTTTCAACACACCTGGACCTGAATTTTTCGATTTACAGTCCTTAATCCCAAAAGGGACTCCTTAATCACAAGGGACTCTTTTTTGCGAAACATATTTTTTAAACGTCCAAAGATTGGCACTTTAGGAAAATGAAACCAAATAGGGACGCCATTAATGTGTAAAAAATGTCCATAATGGGAGTAAGGACAGAAGGCGTTATTCAAGGCTTGAAAATCCATGATCCAAAATATTTTTTGGTTCCAAAACATATTTGATCGAAAATAAAAGGTGGCTTTAACTTCCATTCCAGAAGAAATTGGAATCACGTATTTAAAATGGACCATTTTCAATTTTTTCATCAAAAATGAGAGTAAAGAAAATAAAATATAGCGACATTGTAAGCTAAAATATAGTCTAGCTCTCTAAAGTTTAAGTTAGAGCGATCTACATAATCAACAATTACCGATTTTTTCAAAAAACTGAAATATGTCCAAAAACCTGTTTTGAAAAAAAAATCAATAAATAAATAGGGTGTACAATCCCACAACGGCCGATGTGACAATCCCATTTTTTGGGACTTGAGAGCGACCGTTGTGGGATTGGGGACTGTATACGTACTGCGTAGGCTTTGAAGCGAATCTTTAAGTATAACGTTCATAAATCACTCCTAATTACAGAATTACACAAGTGAAAGCTTGTGTTCGTTCACCATACAACTCAAACAATTTTTGCACAGATCGAAAACATTTCTCATTTATCCCATATGTACCTATATGATATAGGTATTTATTCATGATAGTATGTACCAAGTAATCAGTATAATAAGCGCTCCTATGCCAATGGTATATTTCTTATCTTCCCACCAATATTTCGATGCCACTTTTTTCGACATTGTCTGGAATTGACCAGCTGTGGCTTCTGAAAAAAATATTTTCAAAATAAATATTATAAAATTGTATGCGAATCGGAGCTTAAAGCGCTTGAGAAACTATTTCTCATAAGTTATGAGTCATAACAGAACAGACACACGAAGCGTACCGGGTAAGTTGTTTCAACCCATTGCTTCCCGTGCACGGCCGTGAAGTGGTACTGAAAACATTCGCCCAACCAGGTCAAGTCAGTTTTTACCTAAGTTATTTGCTTGATTTTCAAGATCATTCAGTTTTGTATCTCTTTCCATTATTTTTTCAATATTTCCCTTCAATAATCCGACAACCTCGTCCACATCTTCACTAACATCTTGTGCAACGGGTGCATATTTTGACATGATTCGACTTTTTTTTACTTTTTTGTTCGTGTAATTCCTTCTCAAACAAAAAAAACTATCTTTGGTAGTCATTATCTAGAATTTTCAGGTTTTTCGCTAATTTTTCAATCGAATGCACTTGCGCACTTTGTTCTCATCAATGAATTGGATGATATTTTTGATAATACTTGTGTTGTGTGGACATCTTCCAACACGGCTCGACGTGAATTTTTCGATATAAGTGATTTACAGGGCTTGAAGATACATGATCCGTATGGTTGCTCAAAATATTTGGTAAACTTAATATCGGTGGCGCTAAATGAAAAATCAAAGGTGGTTTTGACATTCAAGTTAGGAAAAATCTAAAATGACTTATTTTCAATTCAAAGGTTTCATTTAAGTACACTCCCTGAGGGTTTATCTGCCCGGGGTTTATCTGCCCAAAAAGCCCCGATGGATGGTTTATCTGCCCAGTTTTCGAGGAAAAGTTTTCCATGATTCCCGCCCACGCATGAGGGTTTATCTGCCCACTGAGTCATTTTTTGGACCTTCATCGTATAATTTCAAAATCTCTTTTTTTTGTATCAACCGAGAAGTGATAAACAAAGTTTTTTCTTTTCTTGTCATTTTGTAATTTCACTTTTAATAAGAACAAGATATACGGTTTATGCACTGAAATCTGATACGAATCTAGAACGAGCCCGACCGTCGGTTTATCTGCCCAAACATATTTCAGCAAAGTTTTCCGCCTACGCCTGTGGGTTTATCTGCCCAAATTCGGTTTATCTGCCCACTTTTCAGGTCGTGAAATGGGCAGATAAACCCTGAAGGAGTGTATTATGAAATAGATCTAGTGTCGGTCTCTAAAGTCAGACGGATTTTTATGCTTTAAGGACCGGTCAGTCCCTTTGTTTACAAAAAGTACGTTCGGGAAAAACGCTANTATTTCTCGGAACATTGTAGACTACCATCGTGTACAAACTACGCATTTAAAAATAAGTAAAGCATATTTATTTTTGAAAAGTTGTATGAACATTTTTATAAATTCAAGTTTTTATTGAAATTTTCAAGTATCAAAATTTCTAGAATTTCATGGCCAAATGAACTTGGTCATGCTTGATATCATTAGCTAACGCCTTAAAATGTAATAAAAACATCAAATATTTGACAAAAATGGATATCACTGATTTTTGGGTTCACTTTGTACACAACATGACTGACCGGTCCTTAACTTATAGGCTATAATTTATAGCCTATAAATTATAGGCTGATAAAACTGTACATTTTTGTGGTCGCAATGATCCTATTTTTCAATTGGTAGAATCGCTTCTATATAATATTATATTATTTATAAAGATCGGAAGCGTTTATAAATAATAACTTGAATCAAAACCAATAAAGCTAAAATCATTTATATGTGATCCTGGTACATTTGCGTCGAATATTACTTTTCAACTAGTGCCTTGGTTCTTCCAATATCCCATTCACATATTTTATAAGTTGCTCCAGCCATTTAGTCCCAAGCTGACCGGAACGACCGAAAAAGCCTTGAACTCTTTGGTCCACGTTTTTGAAAATAGAACGACTTTGGAAACTGGAGATTTAAAGGTGAGCATATATATTTTATCGACCTGGTTGCGGGGGTTACAGGGGTGGTGTGTTTGACCGTTATTAGGTCAAGTCAGTTTGTTTTTCACTAAAAAAAATTCAAATTGGTTATAAGGTCAAGTCAGTTGGTAAAAATGCAGTTAAGGTCAAGTCAGTTTTTTAGACTTTGACCTTATAACCAACACCCCTTATAAATTAATTTATTTATATAATCCCATTTTAGTACGAGTCGCGTGTTTCAATGTTTGGCACCGCGTATACTTCTGCCTTACCAATCGATGCGCCTCTTGACCTGGCCACGGACGCTTGGAACGAATTAAAACATATTTATATTACACAAAAGAAAAACTTCGCTTAAAGCCTTTTTAAAGCCATTTTAATATATATTCTGTATTCTTCAATTTCTAATCTATTGACTTCAAATGAACCAAATCATGTCTGGTTTTGAGCAAAATAAACAGCATATGTTAACACCGCCAATTGGCGAAGTTAACACCTAAGATCAAGTTAAATAAGGTATTTGTCTTAAGTGATAATGAATGATCGAAAAACTCGAATGGACGATAGCCCTGGAAAATTGGAGCGAAAGCTCAAAATCATGGAAGAGGTACGTAAGTTTAAATTTCAAATAGATAATTAATTGTCTTTTTAGGCATTTTAATATTCTAGATCATTAAACCAAAAAAAAAAAATTCGAATTTTTTTTGTTTTTTAGGAAAATGCTCGATTGCGAACAAAATTAAGTGAGCAAGCAAAAGAAAATGAGGAGCTTAGGGAAGAAATTCGGTTTCTTAAACTGCCGTCGGCCGCCCGTAAACGTGAACGGGACAGGCAACATCGAAATCGGAAACAGCAAATTTCAGCGTTACAAAAAGATCTTCGAAAATGTATGTTTGATTATGATTACAGGGGGTCTGGTTATAACTTATAACCTGGTTATAAGTTATAAGGTCACAAGGTGTAATAGTATAAGGCGTACTTCCGGGTGGTTATAATTTATAACCAAAAAAATTACCTAATAGTATAGTCAAAATGTCAGACCTTATAAATTATAAGGTCTGACATTTTGAGGTAACTTTGTTGCAATAAGGTTAAGTCAGTTCTTATGCATAAAGGTCAAGACTTGACCGACCAACAATTATAAAAGATCTTCTTATTTTGGGGTCAAAACAAGTGGCTTTTGAGTCATTTTTAAAGCATTAAGGGAAAGTCGGGGTTTTAAGCCATCACCAGAGGTTGCCATTTTGATTTTTTTTTCTTGTCCAACTCGATTTAAATTCTGCGTATATCGTTGTCCAACCCGTGTCCAATACCGCGGGTAAAATTCGGGATGGAATCTTAGTCCCAACCTCTGGCCTACACCTTTTATTTCCCCTTACTTGTCCAAACATACGTTCTCAGAAAAAAAATTTACAGTTTTTTTTTAATTTTTTTGATCAAAATACATTTCACCTGATTATAAAGTGAACACGTCAATTTTTAAGTCCATAACATATGGACCATAAGGTACTGTTTATCGTATCCCTATGTAGCCAACCAATTAATGATATATTATTAGCGATTGACATCAGACGCGGTTCAATTTCGGTTGGATCTTCCTTCACATCAAGTCCATCTTCAACGCCTGCCTCAACCCCTCGGGTCCCTGATCTATCATTTGAACCGACAAAAGAAGTAAATTATAGATACTATCAAAATCTAGTATATACATATTATATGATACTATGAAAAGTTCATATATAAATTAAATATATAATATATAGACAATAGAATATTAAAATTTTCACAATATTGTGATAATTTAATGTGCGTCTCTAGTACGACATNGAGGAATATAGATGAGATTAACAGTGCTTTTAAAAGTGCAAATTGTGTTGCTCCTATAAAAACCGTCCGAAATCCCGCCAAAGATACTCAAAAAATGACTAATTTACTTAGTAAAAAAGGCTCAAAATTTTCTAGATTTTTTGGTTGTTGTCGGCACATACGGCCTTGATTAGGTCACTAAAGGTCTGAACAGATATCCAAGTTCACTTTCAAGTTCAGAAAAGCGGTAATTACAAATATTGTCATTTTGGGTATGGCGCCTCCTTAAGTCAAGACTTGACCGACCAACAATTTATAAAAGATCTTCTTATTTTGTGGTCAAAACAAGTGGCTTTTGAGTCATTTTTAAAGAATTAAGGGAAAGTCGGGGTTTTAAGCCTTCAGCAGAGGTTGCCATTTTGTTTTTTTCTTGTCCAACTCGATTCAAATTCTGCGTATATCGTTGTCCAACGCGTGTGCAATACCGCGGGTAAAATTCGGGATGGAATCCAAGTCCCGACCTCTGGCCTTCACCTTTTATTTCCCATTACTTATCCAAACATACGTTCTCAGAAAAAAGTTTACAGTTTTTTATTTTATTTTTTTTTTTGATCAAAATACATTTCACTTGATTATAAATTGAACACGTTAATAACACGTTTTAAGTCCATAACTTATGGACCATAAGGTACTGTTTATCGTATCCCTATGTAGTCAACCAATTAATGATATATTATTAGCGATTGACATCAGACGTGGTTCAATTTCGGTTGGATCTTCCTTTACATCAAGTCCATCTTCAACGCCTGCCTCAACCCCTCGGGTCCCTGATCTGTCATTTGAACCGACAAAAGAAGTAAATTATAGATATTATCAAAATCTAGTATATACATATTATATGATACCATGAAAAGTTTATATATAAATTAAATATATAATATATAGACAATAGAATATTAAAATTTTCACAATATGGTGATAATTTCATGTGCGTCTCTAGTACGACATTCTTGAAGAAAAACCATCGCGCCAGACAATCATCTGGGCCAACACAGGCTACTTGAAATCCGATGGGGATTTTTTTCGACGATCACAGGGACAAATGCAAGCGTTACAGGAGAGTCTTCTCAATGATGCTCCAGATTCTATTTGTTCTGAAGGTATACAAACAATTAATACAATTTTTATAGAAACAGAATTCGCGGTGTCCATAAATTCATTTTTAATCATCTGAATCCCAAATGAAAAACAAATAATTATACAGAGGGGTTGATTACAAAGTGTGAGATTTGGACCGTTATAACTTATAAGGTCTTATGGCTTTTTTCACTAAGGTATTTTTGACTATGAAATTTATTTTGAGTCGTAAGGTCAAATCAAAAGCATTAAACTTTAACATTAAACTTTAAGCAAAAAACTTTAAAATCATGTCTTTTAACGTTTTTTTGTCCTTTTATTCCAACATACGGTCTTGTGGTTTTTTTTTACCTTATAAATTATAACAACCGCCTTGTAAAATACAATTAAAAATGAGGATATTAATGACTGATTTTGTAGAGTCGGAAAATCTGGAAACTCCCGACTATCGTCTGACCGAAGCGATTGAAGATTCTGGGAGCTCCTCGGACATGGAAGACTTATCCGACGCGGCATTTCAGAAACGTCACCAGAAGTTAGAGCATAAGGAAAAAATACTTGTCAGTGCGGATAAAAAACAACAAGCCGATACACTCAATAAGCTGAAAAGGGGAAATGAATCAATAACATGTGAAGAATTTTTACGACTTTATAGGTGAGCAGCAGAAAAAAAACTTGATATTTTTTGATCACAACATGTCTTTTTGAACTTTTGCAGACAAAATAGGTCTTCGATTTTACTTTTTAATTAACCTCTTAGATGGTGGGAAAAATCTTTAGAAATTATGTCTTTTCGAAATTTTCCCATCTCCAAGGACTTATGTGGAACAAAAATTCAGATGGTTATAAGGTCAAGTCATTTTTTTTAATCGGTTATAATAATTAAGGTCAAGTCAATTTTTAAAACCTTGACCTTATTATTTCATATTTTTACGGGGGTAACATAATTGAATCATATATAATTATACAGTCCCGACCTTCAAATTGTGCAATTTGCGTTTCCGAAAAACGTGCACAAATTGGCAGTCGTGCACAATTTAGCAGTCGTGCACAATTTGGCAGTCGCTCATCATGGTACACATAATAANCTTATCCGACGCGGCATTTCAGAAACGTCACCAGAAGTTAGAGCATAAGGAAAAAATACTTGTCAGTGCGGATAAAAAACAACAAGCCGATACACTCAATAAGCTGAAAAGGGGAAATGAATCAATAACATGTGAAGAATTTTTACGACTTTATAGGTGAGCAGCAGAAAAAAAAACTTGATATTTTTTTATCACAACATGTCTTTTTGAACTTTTGCAGACAAAATAGGTCTTCGATTTTACTTTTTAATTAACCTCTTATAACTATATCATGAGGTTCTCATGTATAAAACAATTACAGGTGGTGGGAAAAATCTTTAGAAATTATGTCTTTTCGAAATTTTCCCATCTCCAAAGACTTATGTGGAACAAAAATTCAGATGGTTATAAGGTTAAGTCATTTTTTTTAATCGGTTATAATAATTAAGGTCAAGTCAATTTTTTAGACCTTGACCTTATTATTTCATATTTTTACGGGGGTAACATAATTGAATCATATATAATTATACTATCATTCAATTTTAGTTCAAAGGCATTACGCGAAATTGAAATAACCGACGAAATTCCATTGACCATTTTCGGCGCACTTGTTCCAGCCCTGTCCGAAAATGATTTCCGACTTCCATGGTTAACCACCCAGTCCGATTTACAAAAAGAAAAACTGTTAAAGCGAAATTCGTCAGGCAAACGCTAAAGCACGAAAATAAACAGAACAAAAAGAAACAAAAAAAGCCAGTGTTTGGTTTTGCTTTACGTCTTCTACCTCAACATATATAACGGGCAGCCAAAAAAATCTACTGACGAAAAAAAGAATGTGTATTGTTTTTTTATTCTTTCAAAGTACCAAAAGAAGATAATTTGGCTATTTTTCGCTGACATAAAACTGCTTGTTTGATCATTCCTGCTTTCCATGTAAACAAAGGGTTATTGACCTCCGTAATGTGCAAACAATACCCAGTATTCGACACAACAAAACTTAACAGGGGTTCGTTTAATTTTAGAGGGGGTGGTTATAAGTTATAAGGTCTCGCATTTTGACTGTCATAAAGTAAAGGCAGTTTTTCAACATAAATCATGTCTTTTGTGGCTTTGTGTTGGGCGAATACCTCCCCGCTCTGCGGGGCCCGCTGACACATTTTTTCTATAGATGTCAATTTTATACATTTGTTTTCTATAAATCATGTTTTTAAGGTCAAATCATTAAAAAAAGTGCATTAAGGTAAAGTCAGTTATTGTGTTTCGTCTTATAACTGATGTTTTGTCATTTATTTGGTAAAATATAGTTCTAAAAACAACATTCGGAAGAACCATAATTAACTTTTTTCCAAAAAATCAAGCAACCCGTCTCGAGCAGACTTTTTGCTTAGAGTTTTTCTAGATATTTTTTTTTTTCAATTCACATATGGCTCGTAAGACTTTGTGTGTCGTTTTCTGGATAATAAAATGCCCATTTTACGTTTCTATCGAATTATTTTCAGCTGTTTTCTCCCATCGTCGATGGTATGGCCGAAGATCGAGTGCTTTATACCCTCCTCGGCCGTAGTATTCCGCCGGCGTGCCCGCTGGGTCACCCGCCTGGTGCCGAGGATCTTTTTGATGATGTCGATTATTTAATGACAATTCCCGACGAGCCATTTTGTCATAAAATTGACGCCCCACGAAACATCAATTTTGGTACGAAGCTCTACAGAGTAGGGGTGGTATGATGTGGACAAAAATTGCAGGCAGACTATTGTAATTTGGAATACATATTGTAATCATGTTTCAAGAATATAAGGGTGATTTTTTTAAAGATATGAAAAATTTCTATTTAAAAATATAAGTTTTCAAGAAGAAGCTTTTTTCAAAGAGGTTCCATTATTCCACATCACGATTATCAAACTTGTATTTTATTCTACATTACGATTTTTCGAAGTCGCGTATCATTCACATCGTGTCACCCCCGCGGAGTCATTGATTTTTCACATTTATTGATCTATATCTCTTATCAGATTCTTTAACTGCTGGTGGTGCGCCCTTACCGGCATACAGACACTTTCAAGCGCGGCGTCGATGGAAAGACGGGCATGTCATTGGTTTCCAAGAAGTAGAGCGGCAAACCCGTGGCCCGCTGGACTTATCACGACCCTTTGACCGAGACGGAAAACGTGACAATGTGATGGGAAATCCGGCGACGGGTATCCCATTTTTTCCGGGTGGATTTGAAATGAAAATTGACGACATACTGCCGGATGCGTCGACTGAATCATCGGTTGATTGGGCCAATTTGAGAACGGATCCACCCGGTATGAAAGGCGTTCAATTTCAGTCGGAATCGGTGGAAGTCTGGGCTTGGCAAATTTTTAATGATGCAAATTCTTTCAATGTTTTTTCAAAAAAATTACAAAAAACCTAATTGAAAAACTATTTTGAAAACTATATTGTGAAATAAGAAAACAAATACTAAGCCCTGGTTGAAGAGCTTACTCTTGAAAATTTAATAAAAAATGAAATCGAAGAAGAAACGTTCAATTGGGTTCCCAATTTTAATCTTGAAAAATCCGGAGATTTGGAGGCCAATGAGGAGCCGGAAGTTCCACCTTATTCAGCCGACGATGACGTCATAAAGGGGGTGACATCAAACGAAACGGTTGACGCATCAAGTCGCAAAAAATGTTCTTAACATATCGGGGAAACGTTCCTAAAAAGTAACATACTTTCTTGAATGGAATCAGACATTTAAACATCTGTAAAAAGGACCTAATTCTAAGTCTTAATTCTTTAACCTGATCTCACCCCAACATGAAGCATTTGGAAGAAGACGTGGCTGTGGTCACCACGACACCAGTCAAACCGGAAGTTAAACCAGAAGCTAAACCGGTCTGGATGATCAATGCCGATAAGACCATTGATGTTTCAAGGCCTTGGAGTGAGCTGTTGCCCGATCCGGCCTACAAGTGGCCGTTTGAATTGGACTATTTTCAAAAGCGTGCTATTCTTATGGTCGAGAAGCACGAGTCGGTTTTTGTCGCAGCTCATACATCAGCTGGAAAGACGGTTGTTGCCGAGTATGCAATTGCATTGTCTAGTAAACATATGACGCGCGTCATTTATACATCACCCATTAAGGCTGGTGGTGCTTGCAAGACTTGTAGCGTTACGTACAAGGTCATGGTAGACAATAATTTGTTTTTATTTTAATATAATAGAAAATTGTACTGGTATTAACTGAAATTTATTCTGGAATTTCGAACGGTATTTACCGGAAAATCAGTTTTTCTATCAAAAAAGCTTGTAATATTAAAAAAATATTTTTGGCCATCAAATGTCCGAAATGGATCATTCATCAAAAAAAAAAAAATTCTGAATAAAAATGAAAAGAAATCTGAGACCAGAACTGACTTGGAACCAATTTGAGACCATAACTGATCCAAAAGACCTTAGTTTTATAAAGAAATAAAAGCACCCATAATTAAGGCGCTTTCCAATCAAAAATTTCGTGATTTCCGTGCCACCTTTAATGACGTCGGGCTATTAACCGGTGACTGTCAAATCAAACCGGAAGCTGGTTGTTTAATAATGACAACTGAAATTTTGCGATCAATGTTATATGCGGGCAGCGACGTCATTCGTGATTTAGAGTGGGTGATATTTGACGAGGTGCATTATATTAATGATGCTGAGCGCGGGGTTGTGTGGGAGGAGGTGTTAATTATGCTACCAGCCCATGTCGGCCTCATACTCCTCTCAGCAACGGTGCCCAATATTGAGCAGTTTGCCTCTTGGGTTGGCCGGATCAAAAAGGAAGAGTTTTTTTTAGACTTTTTGTAATAGGAATAATGCAGAGACGCGTGTAGTAATAGGTCTATTGTTCTTATATTTCCGAATCATATTAATTGTTCCCGAAAACAATAAATATTAGATATACATACGAGAGATTATATATTACATATTAAAAGTCGTATGTATTTTACGCCCTTTGGCGTTCTCTAAAAATAACTATACCAAAGCGACAAATTTACGTTACATCCACCAATAAACGACCGGTACCACTGGAGCACTATTTATTCACTGGCAGCTCAATAAAAACGTCGAACCAGCTTTTCAAGGTCATCGATCAGGACAAAAAGTTTTTAACTCACGGCCATAAAGCCGCCCGCGAAGCTAAAGAGTTAAACATGAAGAAAAGTAAAAAGCCACCATCAGAACAGTTTGGGCTCGGCAAATAGTTTTTGATTTTAGTCAATGCAAACAAAAATAAGTTTACAGGGGGCTTGGTTGTATGGTCAGCTATTTATACCGTTCTAGCCTATAACTTATAGGGTCAAGTCATTTTTTTTGAAAAGCAAGCTTTTTGAGAAAAAAATCTTTAAAAACATGTCTTTTTAATTTGATTTTAAGCAGCTCTAAGTTAGAGCCTCTAACTCATGCTGAGCTCAACAAAAGGCCATTTGGACGTCGGTTATAGACTGTTTGAAAAAACGAGATGGCGTGCCGGCAGTCGCCTTTACGCTCAGTCGACGACGCTGTGACACGAATGCCGCCTGTTTGACCGGCATCGATTTGACAACCTCAAATGAGAAAAATGAAATTAAGTTATTTTATCGTCGGTGTACAACCAAGGTGGTTTTTTAAAATAAATACACACATAAACTTGTTTACATAAAAGATCCAAATAATACAAAAAGTTTTTTGAGAAACAAAAAAATCAATAAAATCGAGTCGGTGTCAATCAACATCCGCGATCCATTTTAAATTTTAAGTCGAACATTTTAAAAACCGCTGGAAGCTCAAACCTATTGATCGTAAACTGCCGCAAGTGGTTCATTTAGCGGAACTACTTGAGCGTGGTCTCGCCGTCCACCATTCCGGCATTCTCCCAATTCTAAAGGAGACAATTGAACTTTTATTTGCCCGTGGTTTAGTCAAGGTGCTTTTTGCGACGGAAACATTTGCAATGGGTGTCAATATGCCCGCTCGTACTGTACTTTTTGATTCAATTCGAAAGGTCGTTTGCACATTAGTTGAAAAACAAATTCCGCAAGTTCGGGAGAAAAAATTAAAAATAAAACACTTGTCATGTTTTTGAACCCATATACTGTATATCATATACATGTAACAATATTTGGGCTTTGGATATATTAGAGCTCCAAGAAGAAATACTGGGTCAAAAAATTTGGTCATACCTTGATCCCATAAAAAATATTTAAATTTTGGGCATTTACATTTTTGTCCCGGGTAATTTGCAAACGACCATAGCATGATGGGCGCGGCATGCGGGACTTACTACCCGCCGAATATATTCAAATGGCGGGCCGAGCCGGTAGGCGCGGGCTTGACCCTTTTGGAACCGTCATTTTAGTACAGCGTGGGACAAAACTTAGTGACCAACAAGATTTAATCAATATGATGCTTGGTAAGGCGGCGCCACTTGTGTCCAAATTTCGATTAACGTATGGCATGCTCCTCAGTATACTGCGCGTTGGCTCGTTACGCGTTGAGGATATTATGTTAAGGAGTTTTATCGAGTTTGGGAGACGGGACCAGCCAACACAGATAAAAAATTTAAAAGGTAATATACTCCAGGGGTCTGGTTATAAGCAGTGTTGGAAACGTTGGGAATTGGGCCAATCAAATTCCTGCGTTTGCCAAACTTGACCAATCAAATCGCTGCTTTCCCAACGTTTTCCAACACTGGTTATAAGGTCACACGTTGTTGCCGTTATAACTCATAATTTTTTGCAATAAGGTCAAGTCAGTTTTTTTCTGGCACTAAGGTCATGTCAGCTTTTTTGAGAAGCATGTTTTTGGGGAATTTTTTTTTTTAATTTTGTGTTTTTACGCTTTTTTTGTATAAAGTCATTTATTTTTGAACTATAACTTATAAAGCCTCAAATTGAGGCCCTCAATTGTATTAAAAACTTGTAAACGATTTTGAAATTCAAGAGGTTTTATAGCCGCTAATCATCAAGATTTTGGTGTAACATGTGAAATTTTAGCTGTCAAAGACCGAAAGGACGAAATGTCCAGTGTCGAAAAAAAGATTGACGGAACGGATTTCGAAGACTATGTTCAGACTGCCAAATCAATTTGTCAATATCGAAAAGAGCTGTGTGAGGAAACAATTAAAAATGGAAATTCAAAGACATTCCAACCAAATAAAGTGTGTTTGATTTGCGGTACTATACCAGCAGTTGTCGTCCATCGCTCCGGCCAATCAGCGACCGTTTTGTTCAACAAGCCAAATCGCCTCCAACAGCCATATGAAAAAAAGTTAATTATGGACGGCGTTTTCGAAGCCGTTGACGTAATAGAACCAGTTGTCCAAGTCATTCAATTAGATGGTGAGTTTTTTCTTTTGGTAAATGACCTGTTCAAATACACGCCCTAACCACTTATCTTATCATCAATTATCTGAACAAATCGGAAGTACCAACACGTTTTTGACCGAAACGTATCGCATTTTCCAATTATAAACAGTTAACGTAGAAAAATAGTACCTGTACTTGCTTGAGCATTTTTTTTATAAAATCGTGTGGTTGAAATTTTCAAAAGTGGAAATTTTTCTAGATTTACTATTCCAAATGAACCTGAAAGGAGTTTATTATAATCAGCAAAGTCTACTCAAGTAATAAAACGACAAACAATTTTATAAGGATCGCTTTCTTAATTTTTAGTTGTATTTATAAACAACAGGCCCCTCACCTTCTTAATTTAGAAATTTGCGGTATATTCAAAAATACCATCAAAGTCCGTTCGGATGATATTTTGTACGAAAATCGAAAGCGTCAAATCGGTTCGGCGACCAATCAGGCTGCGTTGACACTGAACCGTTATATCCATGACAATCCTTTAATTCTGATTGACTTCATCAAGGACGGTGGACTTAACTCGATGACGTGCATCGAGAAGATTTCAGCGCTGGATGCCCTCTGTCAAATCCTGCAAAATTATACGGCGCCCACGTTGCCGTTCTTCAACGCCGAGCTTGAACATGTTGTGAAAATGTTGGAGATACGGGAAGAGTACCGTGTAGCCGCGTATAATTTGAGTGAGGAATCTCTACAACATCTCCCGGATTATAAATCGCGAGTGTCGCTTTTGCGAAGTTGGAATTATGTTGGAGATCATGGAGATGTACAACTCAAAGGTATTGCCAACCCAAAAAAACATCTGGAAAATTTGCAGTTAAACTATTAAATTTAATAATGTCTGAGACCTGAGATATTAAATAGAAACTAAAGCGCATGAAAAGCAAAAAAAAATGTAAATGGGGCGGAAAAATTGTTATAATACACCACCTAACTATTTTAATTAACAGTTTGCATTTGAATTAACAATTTTCATTTCAATTAACAGTTTGCATTTAAATTAAACATTTTTGGCCGATTTTTTCCAGCGCTTCCAATGAATATTCCGAAATAATAATTTTTAAAATTGGACCAAAATATCATTCAGGGCGAGTTGCTTGTCAATTTCGAGGCGGCAATGAACTGCTACTTACTGAAATGTTGCTATCTGCCGGACTTCATCCCTTGCAGCCTGCCGAAGTTTGCGCAGTTTTGTCCTCATTGGTCTTTCAAAGTAAAGTTGAAAACGAATCCGACCTGATAGAACGTCTTCCAGGTGAGCGTAATTACGATTTTTAAAATTGAGCCCATTTTCATGAATACAGTTTCGACTTTTTTGCACGCTAAAGTTGTGTACAAGGGGGTTGGTTATTGTAAAACTTGGGACAATAAGAGTTAGGACTGTAAATTACAGTATTATACAGTCCTGTATAATATTTCAGTAGTTGTTCGTTTGTTAAAAGGTAAGGATGAAAAAAAATTATGTCAATTCTGGGTCAAAAATCGATTGTTGGTCTGTTTTGGTTAAATAATTCCTTTTTGGGGTCATTTTACTTGGAGCTATGGACCATAGGCTATAGTTTGGACCATAGTCTATACCTAGGATAGTCTATACCCGATATTTTTGCCCTTTATTGGCAAATTTCCGGTGAAAAGTTAAAAATGAGAATTTTTAAGTAGCACCATTCGATCCGCACGGTTAGATTACATATATTTCAATTATTTTCAATATAAGCTCAAGAGGTTCATTTTCGGCGAAATTTTCCCGGAATCCATCCTATCTATACCATAACCATATGCTATGGTTTTATGCCGAGTGTAATCTGTTTTTCCTAGAACGATGTCAAGAAGCGATTATTGTTCTAAAAGAAATTAGGGAAGACGTTCTTTCAAAAGAAGCTGAATTCGGCATTCTCTCAAGTGATCATGATTCTGCTGCTCCCCTAAACTTTGGCCTTAGCGTCGTTGTTTACAAATGGGCTAATGGGGAATCGTTTAAGGACATAATGTCCATGACGGACGTCCAAGAGGGCATAATTGTGCGCGCCATTCAGCGCTTAGAGGAATTGTGCCGAGAGGTACGGAACGGCGCCCGTACCGTTGGCGATTTCAGTACGACTGCCAAAATGGAGCACTGCTCCGAAGCAATAAAAAGAGATATTGTTTTTGCTGCATCTTTGTACACACAGAGCTAGTGCCCGAATTCTTTCCACAAAGTTCAAAAAAAACTTGTAAAAAAGAGCGCTGCGAACAGGATTCGAACCTGCGCGGGGAGACCCCAAGAGATTTCTAATCTCTCGCCTTAACCACTCGGCCATCGCAGCTGTAATTGTGACTCTGAGATTAACTTATTTGAACAAAAAATGTTTTTAGCGATTTTAAATAAATATCATTTGTACCAGGAGTCGAAGACTTTAAATTATA
>SCLG01000155.1:255012-272936 GCA_004367875.1 Oikopleura albicans
AATGGGTGGGACTCTTCTAATATTACCACTAAATGATGACCCATAACTTATGGGCCATAAGTTATGGGAATTACTGTTCTCGATAACTAAAGTGAAAATTTAAGAGTAAGCAATTTCTCTGACTTTTTTTTCATTCTCAATGAGTCATTTAAAATCAGAATTTGCAGGTGATACACTGTATGTATTAATCTATTTTTAAGAATAATGTTACGGATATGTAATAAATTTGTGTCTTTACGTTCACACCAGTATTTATTATCGTCGAGTAGGCGCAGCACCAGTCAAAACTTGAACCAACAAAATATCAACAGACGGCTATGGGTTAAAGAAGAACCCTTCCAAGTAAAAATTTCCAAACGGAAAAACTCCCGCAGAATTCAAATGGCCAAACAAAAAGAATACGAAGAGCAGCAAGAAAAAAAATATAAACAACAGACATTTATTTTTTATGGTTTGGGCACAATGGCATTTTTCTGGGGGCTTGCTTTTTGGTCCGTGCCTCTGTGGCGTGCCTTTTGTGAACCAGATCAATCATCAGTGACGGAATCCTTTACCGGAAATCGAAATCATGATACCTCAAAAGTACCAGGACTGGAACCGGATTATGATCGTCCAATGATCCTTCATTTTGGTGCAAGGTAAAACAAGTTGATATTAAAAACCAACTTCTTTTTGAAAAAAAAAAATTTTTTAACTGACCTTGATCTTCCGAGAGAACCATATTATATGGACCATATAATATGGTCCCTATAATTTTCAAATTTCATCTTAGCAAATGGAGTCATTGTTTTTTCTTTTCGGATTTCGATTATCCGTAAAAAATATTTTTTAACTGACCTTATTTGAAACATTTTTTTTTTGAAACAATTGCCTCTTTTTGACAACCATTTTTTTAATTTCTTCTTTTGTGAAGCTAGTTTCGATATATACCCATTTTTCTTGTAAAATGTTTGAGAGAGTTTTAAAAATGGTTAGCACACTTACATTATGGGATAATTAATCATAATTGGATAATTTTTGGGTTTGACATTATAACTTATAATTTGTAAATACCCCTTGTAGCAAACTAGTTTTTAGTGTTTTAATTTTTTGCTCAATGTGTATATTAGTGTGGATATTGATTTACAATGGGACTTCAAGCCGTGCCAAGAGCGAATCGTGGTTTATCCCGGCGAGACGGCGTTGGCATTCTACACAGCCACAAACAAAACAGACCACCCGATTGTCGGCGTCTCCACCTATTCCATACATCCATATATTGTCGGACCATATTTTAATAAAATTCAATGTTTTTGCTTTGAAGAACAAATTTTATACCCGGGTGAAAATGTTGATATGCCCGTGTTTTTCTTTATTGATCCGGACATTTGTGAGGATCCGGATTGTATCGGACAAGATCAACTTTCACTAAATTATAATTTTCATAAAGTGGCAATGGAAGACATGCCGGCGCTGCCCGGTTTTGAAAATATTCAATTGAAAAAGGCCGAGAGTTTGATAAAATTATAGTTCTATTTTGTACACAAATATGATATCTAAAAACACGCATGAATAAATTGAACAAGTTCTCCCAAAAGAGTAGAATAAATAATAAGTGTTTGGTTATAAAGTCAAGCTTATATTGCTAAAAATTGGTCTGTGATAAAATGGTAATTTTTTAGCCAAAACAAGTTATATACGTTTTATTTTCCAGTAAATTCTGGTTTCATTATAACGCCTGAGAGTTTCCTAGGCAAACTTTGCCCGATCTGAACTGAGATAATTTTATAATCGTTCAGGATTCTTAAATTTGTGGGAAAAAATCATGTCTATTGGGAACAAATATCGATAAAAACAGTCTTTAGTCTTTTAAGACTCGTCGTTAACGAATTCTACAAAAGAGTTGAATGCATAAGTCAAATCATTTTTAGGGCTTGACCCTTTAACCAACTCTGCCCCTGTATTCATATTTTTGGTATATGTGTTTTATGTACATTGTATGATAATTAGATTTATAAGATTTTTTTCAATTATAGCATGAATGACACACCACGAACGAAAATACGTAAAAATACGGCAGCAAAACGCGTGTCGTATTTTAAACGGGAAGATGAAGAGGTCGTCCAAATTCCGTCCCATTCTCCAGATTCATTAGTTGAACTTGACTTAAAAACCCACCGACCCCAACATGACGATGCTAAAGTACAAGTTGAAACATTTGGCGGCAATTTACGGGACAGTATTGACAGTACGGACAGCTCGAGTACTTATACTATTGAGTCAATAACGGAGCGTGAACGACGAGAAAATGCTGTTTTCGACACAAACTTAGAGAAACGACTCGAACGCCTGAAGTCCAATGCTGAAATTGAAATCGCGGTTGAAGATAATCGGGTAGAGATACAGGTCGGGTCCTCGCATCGGCATTTTTTACGAAGGGTTTTTCCGATAGTACCAGATACTTATTAAATTTCATGATGAAATTTTCATCTCCGCAATTCCATCCAGGATAGAGGAGTCATTTTTTCCGTATTTTGATTATCTGTAAATATTTCTTGATGCAAATTAATACGGGCCGATATAAGGTCTTATAAGACCATATGGTATTTTTGTAAGGCCTGGCATTTTGTTAAATGTGGTCTTTTTGAGATTAACTCTAGATCTCGCAAATTATTATCCAGGAGTTACTTCATTTAGAAAATTGGCGAAGTTACCAATCATGACGACTTTCTGCTCTAGAATTATGCTCCATAAATTATGGTTTGAAGGTCTTTTGTGATTAAAATTATCTGCACTTGAGGAAAATTTAAGTGCCTATCGTATTTCGAAAATGAATTTAAGGTCTTTTTCTTTAGGACTTAATAACCGCCCCTCCTTAAAAGTTATAAATTATAAGTTTTGAGAAAAATTATGAAACGATGCGCTGTAAAATTGTTATCTGCGGGCACCTCGAATACAGGATACCCAAATTGAGTCCTTAGTAATCCAAACAGTTACTTCAACTGTTGACGACAGACGAGAAAGTCTAAAAATAGAAGACAATGAGATCGAGCCTATTCCAGAGGCTAAAGTTCCAATTGATAATGATGATCATCATCAGCTGAGTGAGCGTTCTTCTGAAATTATACAAGATGACCATAAAATTTCTGCAAAAGATACCGAACTTTTACCCAAGCCAGTGGAAGAGTCAAAGGTTACGATCGAACAAGTGTTGGAAAAATCATCAAGTACGATTGATCAAATTGGTGAAAATGACGCAACCAATGATCAAATTGAACATGAGTCTAATGGGGAGATAAATGAAAATACAGATACTGATGTTCCTGAAATTAATTATGAAACAACAAGTATTCGTCAGGAAGAAGAAAGTGCTAACAAATCTATCGATCTTAGTTTGGTTGTGGAAATTGATGATAAAGAACCGATCAACATTCAAAGTGATCGTCAAAATGATCATCAAAGTGATGGTCAAAGTGATCATCGAAGTGATCATCAAAGTGATCATCAAAGTGATCATCAAAGTGATCATCAAAGTGATCATCAAAATGATCATCAAAATGATCATCAAAATGATCGTCAAAGTGATCGTCAAAGTGATCATCAAAGTGACCAGGAAAGCGAGCATCAAAGTGAACATAACTCAATAAAGTCAGAAATAAAAGAAGTGTCCATTTCAGCTCCTGAAAAAAAACTTGTGCCGAATGATTTGGAGAGTGTCCCCAAAGATTCAGAAGTGCGAATTTCTGAGATTTCTTCTGGGTCAGTTGATGAAGAGAGAGTGGGAGCTTGTGAGGTTGACTCAACTGGCATACGTAGTCAGGAACAGATTTGTGAAATTTTGAAAACCAAACATCTCGGGTATAGTCTATACGGTATAGTAAATGTTTATACAATCCGGACCTTTTTAATGTTATATCATTTTTCAAAAACGTACACGTTCAGTTGAGAGCATTCTATTTATTTAATCCTTAGCTTAAGCTGATATGTTTTACATCAAAATAAACATATTTTATAAAGTAATAGGGTCAGTTAAATTTTATGAAAATAAATTGAATATATGGTTTGTGTCCATATCTTTTGCCGTGTATAGTTTCAAAATCAATTGATCAGGAACAAAGCCTGGTTGATGAACACCAAATTCCCATTGAAGTTGACGTTACGGTCGGTGGTGCTATTTTAAACTCTGAGGAAGATCGAAAAAGTCCTGCTGGAATTATAGAGCTTCATAATGTCTCTGATAATGATATAATAGAAAATAAAGACAGTAGTTTTATCCAAAATGATCATGCAGGAAACAGTGATCATACATCCCATATTGTATCGGGGACATCTTCATGCAGCATACATTTATCAGATAAGGATTCATCCGGCTTTCCATCATTGTCAATTGGGAATGAAATTGAAGACCGGAATGAGCTCTTGATTGAGGTACAAATTGAGAGTTCTAGATCCTCCAGTTCGTCATCGAGCTCATCAGATGATTCAAGTGTTGTTTCTTCCAGCATTTTAAACTACAAATCTCCATTACCCGAGCCGTTGACCTTGGCAGATTTGGCGCCACCTAAAGGAATCGGATTACAATACTTTTTTTAAAGATTGATTTCCAAATTTGTAGCCCCACCCGATGTTTCACTAACAAATAAATGTTTTAAGTTGTGGCTAGTTAAGTCATGCCTTGGTTGAATAATTAAATGTTCTCATTTTTTACATTCGCTGAGGGTTATCCAACAACTCAAAAGGCCATAGTAACGCCGGATGAGCTCAGACCTAGTTTTATGTAAATATATCAGTCTCTAGGATTACAGGCCAAAATCGAGTTATTAAAGGAACATGTTGTTTCGATAAATGTCATCAAATATAATAATAAGTATAAACTGATATGAAATATTATTGATATATTTTAACTCGGTCAAGATGACATAATAAACGAGCCAATCAAATTTACAACAAGAACAAAAGCTAACGATTTTGCTGATGAAGGTGAGTTGTGAAACGTTTATTTTTTTTTTAGTTAAATTGTACAGATGCAAGTTAATTACTGCCAAAACCATAGGGTGGACTCATGGCGAATAAATACAATAAACTTGAAAAATCTCGAACGTTCTGATACAAATATTGACAATAACTGAACTGCTTCAAATCAATTGGTTCAAGTTTAACCCATTTTACGATTTATCTTTTTATTGAGCGTAATTTACATTTTAAACTATTTTATGGTTAACTGAGAGTTGTGTTTTTTAATCGATTTTTCGACGTGCAAAAACATGTTTTTCCATCGAAATCAAGTCATTTTAAATACAGTAAGGCCAAGTCATTTTTCCTGATTGATTTATAACCACTTTTATGTAATGTGCACAACGTTTGATGCAATATACAGTCCCATAGACTATGGCCCATAGTGCATTGAGTATGTTCTAGGGTTAAGAAAACCTTTTTTATAAAATCATTAATTAATTAATTATAAATATTGATGACGACAAATTGTTATCAATTATAATTTATAAAAACAATCTTGATTTTTTAACAATTGTTGAATAGCACATTTGTGAATAGCATTTTTTTAGATAGGCCGTTTGTTTTATTTTTTGTTGTCAAATTTGGATCGAGGACGTATTAGGAACTGTTTTTAAAAATGATCTTTCAGCAATTCCAACAAACATCATGGATCTTCTGAATAAAACAAATTCAATCCTATCTCGCTCGCGCGAACTGGTTCATCTAGCCAGCGATAAAATATGCAACGATCAAGAAAACCAATTTGACACAAACAACAATTCGGCACCCAAATTGGTACCCGTTTTATTCAACAAGCGCGCCGAATCCGATGTGCTTGAAAGCCATCGCGGAAACTACCGACGTCATTGGGAAGCGAGTAGCAGGTAATAGATGATATATAAATTAGCGTGTCCGCAGTCAGGATTAATATGAATACAGCTTATGTTTTCCGGAATTCGAATTCTACAAAGTGTTACTGAGATACCTCGCATATTTCTGAGATTACATCCATGTCGCTTTCATGCATCCATGTCGCTTTCATGCAAAGAACATATGTAACATATTTAAAAGCGAAGTTTGGGTGGCTGTAAGGTTTAGTTAGGTTTTTTAATGCATCTACGGCCAAGTGTTAAAAAATACATTCATAAGGTCAAGTCAGTTATTTCACCATAAATCATGTATTTTTGGCGTTGTTTTGGGGCGGGCGACCTATTTAAAATAGGCTACTTTTGGTCAAAATTGATTTTACAGCTCTCAATTTTGACTGCGGACAGCCTTGTATGAATATATAAATGTATATTATCATTGCGCAATTTAGCTTATCCTGGGATCACGTCCACACAGCTATAAGAAGACCGAGGTATAAGGAAAATATAAAATAAAAACGTCAAATATCTTTCTTTTTGATTTGAGCTCGAACAAAAAGGTTTTGCAAAAATTGCCGACTCATTTTTTTTTCTTAAAGGTCGACGAAAACCATAAAAATCAGTGGACTGAAACACAAACGTGAGCTACAACTATTCGTTCTATAGGTTTTAATATGTTCTATTTTCGGATCAATGATTATTAAATAAAAATTACATTCTTAAAATAACTCGGCAATTATCTGGGCTCCCTGTTTTTTCTATTGAATTTTCAAGGACATGTCAAATTTTGGGTTTCTAATACGAAAAGCAATGTTTAGATACCCACAGTTTTGTAGCATTTGATAATTTGGATTTCGGTAAAATAATTTTCAAATGATGTCATCATTATTCCGAATATATATATATATATACATTATCGTTAAAATACATTGTTCACGGTGCGTAAAATGTAACATTTCGCACAGGTTGTGGTGGTTATAAATCATGGCTTTTTGGATTTTTCTTGGACGAAGGATCATGTCTTTTTAAACTCTTTTGACACAGTCTAATTTGTTCAAATGGTTATAAGGTCAAATCAGTTTTTTGAAAGTGTAATGTTTATCACAAAATTTTCAAGTGTAATTCGATGTCCCAGTTTTATTATAAACATGGTTATAAGGTCACAAGGTGTGACAGTTATAAGGCCAAGTCAGTTTTTTTTCAAAATAAATAATGTCTTTCTTCAGTAGACTATTTAAAAAATGGATATAAGGTCAAGTCAATTTTTAGAGTGCATTAAAGTCAAGTCGGTGTTTTCTTGGCTTGACCTTATAACCAGACCCCTGTAGTCCAAATTAAAAAAAACAAAGTGAGCTTAAACAAAAAGGACGAATTTTTTTTTATTTCCGAAAAATTTCCTTCCAAAAAGTATCGAGATTGCCAGTTATATATGAATTACTATGCTCAAACTCATCCGTAAAAAACTCGAAATCGTTCAGATCAATTGAAGTGACAAAATCCCACCGGGCAACGAAAAAAATAAATATTGAGTCTGATATTGATCTTTCCCCTGCATTCCATCTTGATCTGTCTAATATTGATTCTTCGCGAAGTTCAAGTTCGTTTGACGTCTTGTCAGATTGTAGCGAGGGGGTTAGTTACTCTAAATTTGAGTCGCTTCCAAGTGAGTTAATTACACGAATTTGTTCTTTTCTGACTACAAATGAGATCATTTCAAAAGTTAGTTACTTGTCCAGGTCAATGAGAGAGCTCACCATTTCCCCCAATTTGTGGAAATCGATTGAGCTCAATCGGGCAAAAATTGACCAAAGTCATTTTCACGAAATTGTCTCAAGCCAGCCCCATCGAGTTGATTTTTCCGGGTGCAGTTTTTATGGCGTAACGGATCGGGATTGGGTTAAGTTTTTTGATGATGCCAAAAAGTTAAAAATATTCACGAATCGCTCGTGTGAGGATGTAGATTTACCTTTTATTTTTCGACGCATTCTAGAATCTTCCACACCAGTTCTAGAGTCCCTAAAGCTACAATCTCCAAAAATTATCCTCAAGAAGGAAAATGTGAAATATAGCTATACGAATCGCATACGCTCACTTAAACGGCTCGAGTTAAAAAAATTACATTTAAAGCATGCTGACTTTCAAAATATCAAAAAACTCATCGAAAATAACCCACAGCTTTTGGTGGTGAATCTTGCGCGCACCGCTCCGATTCGTTCCGACGCCAGACAGCTACTTGGTGTTATAAAAAATTTGCGTTTTTTGGTCGAATTAAATTTAAACAATTGGTCATTTATTGACAGTGCGGATCTGACCGAGTTAATGGAGTTGCGGTATAATTCCATTGAGCGTTTGAGCTTTCAAAATGTTCAACTGAACTCTATAGCCCTCAATACAATGGCGGGATTAGGTAACTTAAGCACACTTGATGTGTCCTTTGTGCAAAATATCAATGATGATTTTTTACTCGCGGCCGCCGCTAACATGAACAACCTAACGTCGTTAAAATTAAACGGCTGTCAAATAACGTCGGCGGGGGTTAAACATATATCTCCTTTATGCCTAAAGAAGTTGTATATCGCGGAAACACAGATAGACAATAGGGCTTTAGAACATCTGGTCGTGACGCGAACACTCGAAAAATTAGACCTTTCGCATAATTTTATTGAAAATATGCTTGAAAAGCTTTCATTGTTGCTTTCAAAGAAGCATGCATTGAGCTGCATAGTCCTATATGGATATGAAAGTCTAGTTGTCGATTTAGCAAAGACGCATAATATTAATGTAATTAATTAGCAATTATTCCATACTGCTCAAACCAGTATTTATAAATGGTACATGGTTGGTTATAAGCTCCGCCATTTTAACCGTTAGAAAGTCAAGTCAGTTTTTTTCCATAAAATCATGTCTTGTTAGTAAAAAGTTTTTACAATTTTTTCTTACGGAATCAATAATTCGGAATCATGTCTTTTTCACTTTTTTTTTCAGACAACAGGTGTAATAATCTTTGTTGATTTCTTTTTCTGTAAACATCATTTTCTGATGCAGTTTTTCATATTCACGTAAGCCAAACTTCTTGTTCTAAAATCTGACAATTTTAGTCTTCTTCATATAAATGGAACAGCAGTATAGAAGCTTACAAATGTAATTTTGTTAACGTCGGCTTATATTTCTAATATTTGATATTTAACCAAAAATTGAATCTTATTTTTTATGAATACAACGACGAGCAATAAATCGAATTTGCGATTCGAATAATAAAAAAATGATTAGTTATATCATTATTTTGATACATTGATCTCATTTGTAGAGGGTATAGTTTGCAATCTGTCAATCCGTCAACCGTGCTTAGTAGTTTTCTCTGTGCTTACACTTTTTCAAATTCTGCTTTTATATATTACAATTCATCTCTTATTTTTTTAAATAAATTATTTTCTTACCATTTCCCAATAGTTTTATTTTATTTTTTTTTAAACGATTTTTTTTTATTTTTTTTTTTAGCTTATAATTGACACTTTATTTGCAGAAATAAAGATTTGTTCTCACAATAAGGGGTGGCAGCTAAACATTTGTACAAGTAGAGCCTCATTTATTTTTTTTTGCTGTGCATCAAGTTAACCACGAAGTCCACGAGTTAACCACGAAGTCCACTGCAAAATTCAATGTACGAAGCTATGTCCAAGCCCAAACGTTGTTTTTTTTTTGTTCTAGAAAATTAATAGAGCGAGGTAAACGCGCCGTATTATTTTCTAGTATAAAAAACGGCAACTTTCAGGTTTTGACATAAAGGGAATCCGTATTACGGATGCATGGTTTTCTAGAAATCTCCGATGTTTAGTTCGCCATGAAAAATCGGCATATTTTTAATAATAATTTAAGGGGGTAAAATGGTCCAGGTGAAGCGGCCGTAATTGGTATTGGGATTAAGGACTGTATGAAGACTTTGAACATTTCCAGTATATACTCCCAAAAAACGTTTCATTGATATATTTATCTTATTTCCTACGTAAAAAGTTATAAACACAGTAGTTTTTTTATATTGTTTGTTCAACAGGAAATAAAACAAAAATATTGATAAAAAGGTTTCTTTGTACTTAATTAATTCATCCAAAATGGGAACGCCGTCATGTTTTGCAAAAAAATAGTGAAACATAACGGCGTACAGCTTAACATATAAAGATGTGTTACATATCATATGTATCATGAGAAAATATTTTCTCAAACAAGTGAAACAACATTTTTTTTTGGAAAGTTAATTATGAATGGACCAAAAAATATATAATTTGTTCGAAAGAAACACAATTCAGAATGGTGTTTCTTTCGTACAAATTATCTATTTTTTTATAATTTCAAAACATCCGAGATGAGCCTACCTCTCAGTGCCTAATTGCCTAATTCCCAATTAGTAATTGGGTTCTTAGTTTCTGTAATTAACGCTCTAAATATTTTTAGAAGAGTGTAGTTCAATGTTAAATGTTTGGAGCGTTTAGCCGATATGTAAAACCCAGGCAACAGTAGATCTTCTATAAAAGATGGATTCAAAATAGTTTAAACAAAAAATAAAATAAAATAGTTTAAACAAAAAGTTTAAAATAGTTTTCACTTATTTTTCGGGGAAAATATCGGCCGCTCTAAAAAAATCAGCGCCATTTTTTTATTGTTAGATGTTCCAGAGGGGTCGTATTTGGCATCCTTGGTATTATTCTTTGGTGCGTAACGGTTATACGAATAGTTTTATGTGTATTTTGAGTTTCGTCCTATTAAGAAACAAATAAGTTACTGTTTACAGTTCCTGTGCCGATTACGGTCAGTTTTCAAATATAACGGTTTGTGCTCAATATAATACCAAGTTAATTTAACAATGAGTGACAATTTGGGCACTGTGTGATGTGGTTTTAAAATCTTACCCAAAATTTCAAGTTTACCTTATTTACTGTTGTAAAAGGATTTGGCCAACATTGAAACATTTCCGATATAATCTAGATAACGGACCGTCAACCATCATGTCGGAAAAACCCGCGAAATATCAAGCGGCGGAGTTCGATGTTCCAAAAGTCGACAAGGACGGAAATCCACTATCCAAGAACGAACAAAAGCGATTGTTAAAAGAAATGAAAAAACAAAAGGAGCAGGCTGAGAAGGCCGCCAAGGAACAATTGCTTCAAATATTTACTCCAATGTTTATAATTCCAGTCATTTATTCTTTTAACCTACACGAACGGAGATTTCAACTTGTCTGCATTTTATTTAGATGAAAATATAGCGTCAAAATACTAAGTGTATCAATTAATCTAGTTCGTACCCCAGTTACAAAAAAATAAATTTGTCATTTTACTAAAAATAGAGTGGTTATGTCGTATAACTGAATTGGTCAAGTAAGTTGTTTCCGGTTAAAAAGTATGTTACAGGTTGGTTATAAGCTCTGAGGTTTGGTCCTTTTTGAGACAATGGTTAAAGCAAATGTTTGATATTTTTGAAAAAAGATCTTTGGAATCATGTCTTTTTACACTATTTTTTGGGCGAAGAAAGATCCGAAGGATTCCTTTCATATGACGGCATTTAAAAATTTCAGCAAAAGTGACGTTTTTCTATATTTTCGAATTACGAATATCGGATACCAATATGATTTTAACTTTTACACATTTTTGCAATTTTAAAAAGAAATCGGCACAGCCTAGCGCCGCCAAGAAGGAAACCGAAGATTCGGAAGATAATTTGACACCCAATCAGTACAACGAAATTCGTAAAAAGAAATTGGACGATATGCGCGACAGGGGCGAAAATCCCTATCCTCACAAGTTTCATGTTTCGACTGGCCTTCAAGAGTTTATCCAAAAGTATGCTNACCTTACTTGATAACAATAGCTAACACCTTAAATTTCAATAAAAACATCAAATGTGTGACAACAATGGACTTTACTGGTTTTCGGATTGAGTTTGTACACAACATGACTGACCCCTCCTTAAAAAGTATGTTACAGGTTGGTTATAAGCTCTGAGGTTTGGTCCTTTTTGAGACAATGGTTAAAGCAAATGCTTGATATTTTTGAAAAAAAATCTTTGGAATCATGTCTTTTTACACTTTTTTTTGGGTGAAGAAAGATCCGAAGGATTCCTTTCATATGACAGCATTTAAAAATTTCAGCAAAAGCGACCTTTTTCTATATTTTCGGATTAGTCCAATATGATTTTAACTTTAACACATTTTTGCAATTTTAAAAAGAAATCGGCACAGCCTAGCGCCGCCAAGAAGGAAACCGAAGATTCGGAAGATAATTTGACACCCAATCAGTACAACGAAATTCGTAAAAAGAAATTGGACGATATGCGCGACAGGGGCGAAAATCCCTATCCTCACAAGTTTCATGTTTCGACTGGCCTTCAAGAGTTTATCCAAAAGTATGCTGACCTCAAAGACGGCGATAAATTTGAGGGTGACGGAGCGATTTCGGTTGCTGGTCGAATTCACTCTTTCAGAGCAAGCGGCACCAAACTCGTTTTTTATGACTTACGGGGCGAAGGTTTGCGATTTTCCAAGTTTTATCTGTTTTAGGTCGTTAATTAAAAAAAAGGAATGCATTCATTCCCATAAATTTTTGAGAACTGTTCCGCTGGAAATAACCGGTTAATAGGATAGGAAATAACTGTCAAATTTTTGATAAACTGCGTACTCGAAATAATTTGACGTTTCTATATAGTTGTGTCCTTTAAGGTCAGGCAGAAACTTATTACCGACAGTACATGTGTACTGTAGTAAACGTAACGATAGTCTCATACATATTTCATATTGTATTTAAGTTGTATTGTTGCCTTCATAAACTGTAATTGGCAATTACTAATAGCGGAATAACTTTCTATTTGACCTAATGGAAAGTTATCGGAGTTCGGATTTTTTTCTGGAACTTTTTATTTATTTTTGAAATGTCGACATTTAGGTGGAAAAATTCAAATTATGGCGAACTCGGGACAATACAAAAATGCCGACGATTTCGCCAAAGCGATCAACCAAATCCGCCGCGGCGATATTGTTGGTGTCCGTGGTTTTCCAGGAAAAACAAAGAAAGGCGAATTGTCCATTATTCCTCTCGAAATGGAAGTTCTGGCGCCTTGTCTACATATGTTACCAAAATTACATCAAGGTAATGAATTAAGCTCGTATCTATAATTATACAGGGGGGTATGGTTATAAGGTCACAAAAGGTGACCGCTATAAGGTCAAGTCACCAAATTTTTTATAAAATTGTGAGTGAGCGGGGGGGGGGGGGGGGGGAGGTATTCAACTTTTTTGAAAATGGTTATAAGGTCAAGTCATTTTTTTTTCGGTGCATTAAGGTCAAGTCATTTTTTTCCAGCTTGTATTAAAATTACATAGCGCGGTGGCGCTAAGGTTTTTTGTACTAAGCTCAAGTGCGTTTTAAAACATAAATTATGTCTTTTTAGCTTGTTCGGGCAAAAAACTCTCTACATTTAGTTTTGCACTAAAATGAAATATTTTTCGCACTAAGGTCAAGTCATTTTTAGTGCATCAAGGTCAAGTTTTAAAAGCATGATTTGTGACCTAAAAATTGAGAAAACCGTTTCAAGAATATAAACACCCTTTCGCTGTTATGTTGTCAGCCTTTATCTGCAAATTTACCCTTACGCTCCGTTTTTTTTTTGCGGTTTTTATGCCAGGTAAGGGTGCTGGGGTTGTATATAAATTGTTGATTTATTAATTAATTTATACTTTATAAAGGCCTTTATAAACCTTTAAAGCTCACTTTGTCTAATTATTTTATATATCATCATGATTATTGGGTTGGAAAAGCGAAAGTTACTGCTTTAAAATTTTCCATAAATCAATCAAAGTTTTAAACTTAGATATAGTCTGTTTTTGTTAAAGTCTATTTTTCATTCTTTTGGTACTCTAAACTTTAAAATTTTCATTATAGGTTTGAAAGATAAGGAAACTCGCTTTCGACAGCGTTATTTGGATTTGATTATGAATGAGGACGTTCGCCACAAGTTCATTGCCCGTGCTCAAATCATACAGTACGTTCGACGTTATTTGGGAAATTTGGGCTTTTTAGAGGTTGAAACTCCGATGATGACCATGATTGCTGGAGGTGCGACCGCAAAGGTTGTTTTCATATTAGCCTATTCCAACATCATTTGAACTTGAACATATAGTAAAAAGTTTTACTCTGTGTTTGGAAAACTTAGACTGATACTTTTTTTTCAAATTTTGATCCGGGTCTCTCGTAAAATGCCGCTTTAAACACTTGCAAAATTCATTATACTGTATATAAAACTGTTTTTTTTTTATATTTTAGAACATGTAGTTAATATAATTATAGTTATAAATCTCGAATTTGTGGACCAATTTTGGAAACTTGATAATTTTTCAAATTCAAGGACCTTTTCTAAATCTTAATCGAAAAAATAAAATAATCAATAGGAGCAAAGTATTTTCTTGGCTCTTGACTAGAAAAAAGGTTTATCAATAGCTATTATGGTTTAGGTCCCATAAAAGGGACTGTCGGAATCCGGATAATATGTTTTCTGGAGAAAGGGTGATCCGCCGACAGTTTATATAGACAGTTGTATATAAAAACACATCCGGATTCCAAACATGGTAATTTTGGGTCGATCTAAAAAGCTACCTTAATTTGTTTGTTTTTTTTTTCTGTTATTTTTATTATTATTTGTAATTATGTCAATTTGAAACCGATCACAGCCTTTCGTCACACACCACAACGATTTGAATATGGATCTATTTATGCGGGTTGCACCCGAACTGTATCTAAAAATGTTAACAGTCGGCGGGTACGATCGTGTCTTCGAAATTGGTAAGAATTTTCGAAATGAAGGTATTGATATGACCCACAACCCCGAATTTACTGCGTGTGAGTTTTACATGGCATATGCCGATGCGGACGATCTAATGAAGATAACTGAAGACATGTTATCGGGACTGGTCAAAGCTGTAACGGGATCATACAAAGTGACCTTACACCCGGATGGACCGGACGGGCCAACATGGGAAGCCGACTTCACACCTCCATTCAAACGATTTTACATGTTTCCGGAACTAGAAAAAATTTTGAAGGTAAATGTCTTGCCCAAAGTCACCGCCTGATTAGAAAATGTCATTAGGTCGAATATCTTTATATCCAAGCCCTAGGTTATAGTCTACATGTATAACTTTTAGGTTTTTTTATTTATAAAAGTGTTTTAAAATGAAACATCATGTACAGTATTAGGGCATATTTCACAATTCAAATTTTGAGAAATTAATTTATTTTTAAATGAAATTTTGTGTTGTTTACATAAATTTTTGAATCATCTTTAGATGATTTAGATATTCAAATACAGTTTTCTACGGAAGTCAGATAAATATTTTAAAACCATAAGGTACACAATTTAATAGCTTATGATTTAGTGTAAATTACCATGCCCAACGGAACTTCATACAGATGCTTCAAGACTTGCCTTGGACCAATTATGTGTCGCTAATAATGTGGACTGTTCTGCTCCAAGGACTGCTGCTCGATTACTTGATAAACTCGTTGGCGAATATTTAGAAGAAGCGTCCATTAACCCAACATTCATCTGCAATCATCCACAAGGTATTTTGCTTTGACTTCCTGACGTTTTTACCACCATCTTGAACAAATATAGATAAAGACATTATTTGAAAATACTTTCTAGTTGCTAAAATAGCCAACTTTTTTGGCAAATCAAAATTAAAAGACGTGGAATTAAGAGAATTTTCCAAAAAAACTTACAAAGGTCAGTTTTTTAAAANGATATTCAAATACAGTTTTCCACGGAAGTCAGATAAATATTTTAAAACCATAAAATACACAATTTAATAACTGATGATTTAGTGTAAATTACCATGCCCAACGGAACTTCATACAGATGCTTCAAGACTTGCCCTGGACCAATTATGTGTCGCTAATAATGTGGACTGTTCGGCTCCAAGGACTGCTGCTCGATTACTTGATAAACTCGTTGGCGAATATTTAGAAGAAGCGTCCATTAACCCAACATTCATCTGCAATCATCCACAAGGTATTTTGGTGTAACTTCGTTTTTACCGGCATCTTTTATAAATATAGATAAATAAATTATTTGAAAATACTTTCTGTTCGCCAACTTTTTTTGGCAAACCAAAATTACGTGTAATTAGGATAATTTTTCACAAAAAAAATAACAAAAGACTCTAACAGCGAATGTTTAAAAACAAAATTATGCCTTTTCCGATTTTTGTTATCCAATGAAGTTTTTTTTCATTCCGTGTCAAAATTAAAAGAATTATAGAATTGTAAAAAATATATATAATAATAAACTTCAATTCAAATAATTGCTTTTTTTTATTACTATTAAATTTATAGTAATGTCTCCATTGGCGAAGTGGCATCGCGACAAGCCGGGTTTGACCGAACGTTTTGAGCTGTTTGTTTTCAAGAAGGAAATTGCCAATGCTTACACCGAATTAAATGATCCTAAAGTTCAACGGGAACGATTCGAACAACAAGCACTGGACAAAGCAGCTGGTGATGACGAGGCTCAAGCAATTGATGAAAATTACTGCTTGGTATGTACAAAAACCCTTTAAAAATCTTATGGTCTTTTTACTGACGACCTTATACTACCTATGTAAAAAGGGTAATTATAAGGTCTGACATTTGGTCTGTTACAAGGTCTTATGGTCCTTTCTTGTACTAATTTACCATGCTCTTTTCAAACTTGAGTCTCACTTGAGTCTATAACTAAACCACCATTGTAATTAACATCTTTAGGCTTTGGAATATGGTTTACCGCCCACTGGTGGTTGGGGTCTTGGAATCGACCGTTTAACAATGTTCCTGACTGACTCAAATAATATAAAAGAGGTTATTCTCTACCCAGCCATGAAACCGGAAGATCACGAGGAAAAGAAGGAAGAAGAAGCTAAATAAGTGTTTTAAACGGAGAACTTAATGTCTGTACTCTAAGGTGACTTCATAGTCCTGGGATAAAAAGTCGTTTAACGATATGTAGGGAGTGTGAGAATTTGCGATTAATTTCATGTGATATTCACTTGGGCACCAGATCATTTTGGCGAATGGGCAACGGGGAGAAAGGGCGATATTTAACAATATTTAATGAATTCATGATGTTTTTGAATTTAGTCGCCACGCAGTTTTTTGCTACTTTTTGGAATATTTTTGCGGTCACAAAGGTGATATGAATATGCCCGAATCGTATCAATTTTAAATGGCGCATCGACTCGTCGCGGTACATTAAATTTGTACCTGATAGCATTTTGAAGTATATAATATAACGTATATTCATATCGCCGATATATGGTATCGGTTTTGGTGTTGGCGTATAAGTGCGATGACCCTACGTTTGATAAATTAAGAATCTAAAAATTCTCACATTGTATATTTAAAAGTTTAGCAAGCATTTCAGCAGGCTACAGGATGAGTTAATGTTTGACATTTGAGCTACCGGATTCGAAGACTTATAATAAAGTTAGTCGTAAATCTGCTAACAATACGTATATAATTTTACCACAATACGTTTGGGGATGCGTCAAATCATTACTTTCAAAAAAAATCTACGAAAAACGTTTTATTTTTTGGAAATTACATGGGAAAATATATGGGAGAAACAAATTCATTAAAATTTCAACGAAAAAAAAAAGTTTTTTTGTTGATCATTTCAATCAAAAAACCTTTCGTAAAACATAGATCATGTCTTTTTAAGACCAAGTCAGTCAAACGAAATGCATTCCAGGTAAATTTTTTGATGAGCATATGGACCCCCCGCTTCTTTGTGTAAATCAGTGATTCTTCAGCAGGTTTTCCATATTTTGACACACTAAGAGTATGTCAAAGTGTATTGAAAATGAGCACAAATATTGTACAAAAGGAGTCATATTATTTGACAGAGTTCCGTTGCGGGTTGCAAATCACAATCACAATTACTGTTTGTGTCATTTAATTTGGGTTTGATTTTGTTATTTGGCTCTAAAAGAGTAAAGTCATAATGAAACTATTATAACCACTTACATACTAATTAGATTTTGTTTCTGACATAAAGTACACGTTCTGT
>SCLG01000155.1:281992-296988 GCA_004367875.1 Oikopleura albicans
TTTTTTTAGGTTAGGATTAGGAATCGAAAAACAAAAAATTACCCGGCGTAAGACGGTCCAGACAGCGTAAATCAAAACCAAGTCCAAACATGGTAACCATGTGTATGTGTGTGCAGGATGCGTATATATGTATATAATATTATATGTATATATATATATGAGGTGCAGCGGCACACCGGATCGAAGGGCGGGCAGCGATGGCAGCTTTTCTTCGAATATCGAACATATTAAAAAAAATATGACATAAAAAGCATTTCGAAGGCGAGCGCGCGAATCGTTGGCCCCTCGAGATTTCGAAAAAATTCGGTCCCGGTATGTTCGGGTTGTTTTCGGATGTGCGTCGAGAAAAATAAGAAAAAAGCTGTGTGGTGAAAAAAAAAAAAAACTGGAAGGACAAAAAAAGATATTTTTTATTTTGTTTTTTATAGTTGGGCATATTGAGTTGCATCATATATTTGATTATAAAAAAGAAACAAAAACTCGATTTTTTTTTTTGGTTTATTATTATTCACTGCGCGGTCTAAAATTATTTTCTCAATCGTCTCGGAGCTCCCTCCCGTTGTCATCTCGTCTCTTCTGACTCGCGCTAAATTCGCGTCTCATCACGCCCAGCGCGCGCGCTCATCACATGATTTCCTATGTTTGTTGCCCACCATTTAACCGTCGCGCGCACACTGGGACGCGCGCGTGCGCCCGCTGCTTCGTTCGTGCCACGTGCACTACGTTGTCGACTGTGTTGCTCGTGTGTGTGGTGTGTGTGTATACTGGTGAGTCGTCTTGTTTTGAATTGCGCTTGTTTACTGGTCGTTTTTTGCCCTGTATGTATTGATATACGAGTCTCGAGTAGCAGCAGCGCGAGTATCAGATTTTGGCGCGTCGCTACTGCCCTCAGGCAGCCACATTTTGAGAAGCTCTCGATTTTCGTTTATTTTGTCATTGCGCGTTTCTCAGACGCCTACGCGTGAAACCAACCAAAATAAAGAGCTGACGCACGCTACGAGCTTGTTTACAATCACAACACATATATACTCGGCCCCAGCCAATGAGAGCGCGAGCGCGCCTAGCCCCCATATTATTTTTTTGTTGCTGGAAAACCACTTTTATGGTTATTTAGGTTCGATCGAAGGATCCTTCGGCGAGAACGGATCAATATCTTTTAATTACAACCAGTCGCGATGACGGACTTCGGGTAAGCCTCAGAGAAAACAAAAAAAAACAGAAACAGTAATTTTTTTTTGGCTTGTTAGGTTGGTATCAAGGACACGCCGACCACATTTTGGCATGAGTTGCGAAATATTCAGGCCGATGGGCTATCTAATTTGGGATGTGCTATACAAGCGGCATTTGACCTACTTAATGTCGAACGCTATGAAAACGGTATGTATTTTTTTCCTAAGTAATGCAGTCCGCACTCCCAATATGTACGCTTCAAATATAAACGTGTTCTTTCATTGGAGAGGCTTTTTTAACGAAAAATGACAAATTCTGTGAATTCACCCAATCAAGGACGCTATTTTACGAGTCAAAAAGGTCCTAACGGGAGTGGGAACTGTATCATATTTTTAGCGCAGTAGCTTTATCTTGGAAAAAAGCTTTAGAAAAAATAGTTTAAAAGCAAAAAACATTCATATTATATGAATACAGGGGGTCTGGTTATAAGGTCAAGCCCCAAAAACAGACTTGACCTTAATGCCATCTGAAAAAACTCACTTGACCTTATAACCATTTTGTTAAAATAGCATGTGGGAAAACAAATGTTGACAAAAACATGATTTTATAGAAAAAAAAGTGTAAAAAGACATAAATATTTTTTTCCCAAAAAGACTTGAGTCAAGTCACTTGAGCTTTATGCAGAAAAAAAGACTTGACATTTATGTTACAGAGGGAAATGACAGTTTATAAGTTCGTCCTTCTAAATAAGCGTTGTTTTGCGCATTAGTACATAAAGTCAATTAATAAGAACTTCTAAAAGTCGTTCTTGGAACCCATGTGGCTCACATGCGAGCATAAGTAATTAAGGTCATATGAAGAAAAATAAAAGTTTAGTCCCAACAGAATACGCGTGTGAATTCAAGTCGGTGCGCATTGGCCAATAACTATCGCTCAACCAGATCTTTTAAGCCAATGAGTTCTATAAATGAAATTCGGTTACTTTGGTGCGAATCTTAGACGTCATTTGAACTTCCATTAATTAAAAATATGACTCCAGGAGGTGGTGGTTATAAATTCACCTACCTATATCGTACAACTTATACCTTTATAATAGCATCATGCTGTACATTTTCATTAGCCAACCATATGTCCTTTATTAGTTATCAGTAAATCGATAGTTTATACAAAATTGACTCTAAGCCCCGGTTTCGCGATGGATAAAGATCTAGTCCACTAGGAAAACCTTATTCCTAAGTAAGTCCTTTAAATGTCCGAATGTTCCGAAACAACATGACAAAAAAAAATAAATTTGTCTTATATCGTTTTGAAAAATTCCCGCCTTTCGAAGACTGTATCTAACAATAAGGTTTTCCTAACCATGCACCGCACACATCTTCATACTTTTCGTAGTTGAGCTTTATCAAGCAATTACTTTAGAATTGGATTCGATTGGACGTGGCCGTCACCCTTGGATGATAAAACCGGCCTCCATTATCGTCATCACCGATGGCGGCAAGTTAACGTCAATGCGGAGCATTAAGGCCGAAATTGAACTCCCCGGGTCAACACTTCCCGGAGCGGGTCTAATCAATGAGCCCTTTCGATGGGACCAGCGCGTTTTTAGTCTCATCCTAAAGTTCAACGCGGAAATAACCGACGCTGCAATTACAAATACCGAAACCCCAAATACAGACACACTTGCGTGGCTCTGTGATAAAACAGGCGGACGCAGTTTTACTGGTACGTTTTCATTATTGATCTCTCCTTAACTCGCGACTATTCCCATATGCGAATCCGAATTTAAAAAGTGGAATTGGATCTTCCGAATCCGAATTATAGATGGAATACATTTTTTTGTATTTAGTTGAAAGTTTCAACTTGAAACCTATTTAGTTACAGGATGAATGCATAATTTGAATGTCCTTGTTTTTCTAATTTTCTGAGAATGAACCATGATTTTAGTCGGTTCATTTTGAATATTCCTTGTCATTCTTCTGATGGCAAAAAAAAATCTTTAAATTTTTGTACTGGAATTTTTTCCACGTGGTTATAAGGTCGCTAAAAATGAACTTTAAGTTCAATGATCTTTTTTACGCCAGACCTTATAATCAAACAAGGCACAGCATTTCTGAAAGCTAACAATAATGGGGCATTCGTTGACATTTCTCATAATCGACTTTTTCCTAAATCAAGTCCTATTCGCACACTTTAAATCATATGTCTAATTTTTTTCACTAGTTGCCCAATCTACAAATATGCTGGAAATACTTCAAACAATTGGCGGCAAGGTTCAAAGTTCGGCGGGTGTCATGATCGATTTCGAAAAGCTCACTGAAAAGAATGGCTTGCGGCCCGAGCTTGGGCCCGGTTCTGGCCACGACGTCAAGGCCTGGCACAAGGCAAAGGCGATGGTCGTCGTCCGGACCAATTATAAAACGGGCACATTTCAAGGCTTTTGGCCAATTCCGGAAAATTACTGGCCCGATCCAAATGATGCCAATCTGCCGCCCCGCTCGGCCCACCCAGTTCTCAGATTCAGTACTAAGGACGTGAAGCCTCTTTGCCTTACTAATTTCGCGTTTGACAAGTTGGAACTCGAATCATGCCCCCTTACCGTCGCAATGCTCGAACGAAAAAGGCCAGATACCGCATGGCAGGTCTTTATCGAGGGCTCCGGCTATGTGGGTGGTATGGGAAAACCGATTGGCTATCTAAAGCCAAATTCGGAGAACAAATTAGTCAATTTGTTTCTCCACCCCTACGACTACGAAGTCGCATTAAACCTAATTGATGACCTCTTCCGAACCAACATGACGCCCTCACCACAATGGAAAATCAATTGGGAGGAATATTTGAAAAATATTCCTAATTACTATATACCACATTTAAGGTATTTACCACAACTTTGTACATTAAGTAATTTATAAGGGCATCAAAGAAGAACATTTTAGTATGATTTTATAAGCCAGAGCTTTTAAAGTTGTAAAAAAATTCCCTGACCTTATAGTTAACTCTTTTTGTTAAGTAGGTGGCGAAACATGCGTAAAATTTGTCGTATTTTTTTCTCTTGGACGCAATAAATCTAGACCACGGTTGTATGATAATAATATGCTTTATGATAAGTTGCATTGTTTTGGTTACATCAATAAGGTTTAAAACGAGAAAAAGTATAAGATATCCATGTATTTTCGCGGTTTGTGATGTATTTACCAGAATTCTCTACGCCATGTCATCTGGCACTATTGATTTTTGAGCATTTATATTATAAATTCTAGTTTTACCGTTGTTTTGCTAGGAAAATATAGTCACGATGTATATTTTAGAAAAGCACTTTCAGCGATCAGGCCTCCTGTTGCTCTTATTCCGGATGCGTTTGATATCAAACTAAATTTAGCTGCGCAGAATCAATTAAAGAAAATTAAAACACAGGTAAGAGAAACACAAAACTTATGTTTAGTTGATTACTTGAAATTTAATTTTTGAATCGTCTAACACTTATGGGGATGAAATTGTCCGTATATTTGTATTTTTGAGTTGAATGAAATTTTAATCCGATTTCTGGTTAAATTTGTTCGGTTATAAAATTGTGTCCAAATAACTGGCTAGGTGCCATCCAGGGCTCGCCGTAAGCCAGAAAAATAATGAGCTGTAATCGCCTGGTCACTTTCTCGAAAATCGAAATGAGTAGGCCTCTCGGTGTGCCCAAAAAATAAGCTGGCTCGAGCTCAAAAATCGAAATGAGCTGGCCTCGGCTGTTTTTTCGAGGTCTGAAATAAAAAAATGAGTTGGGCTCGTCTAGTTTTGATAAGGCTTGATTACCATCATTCATTTTAACAATTTTGCCTTATTTTAACACTTTGGTCAAAACAGTTCACGTCCATACTGTCATATTTGTTCCCGTAGCCCATATTTAGTCTCACACGAGTTGATTTAAATCCGCATTCATTTTCAGCTACGAAGTGAAACCGAAAAGGTGATGGACCAGGTGAGACAAAACCGAACCAGTTTACATTTGGAAAGGATGATTGTTGTTCGCCAGCCCGATGACTATTGCCGATTAGTGGCGGATGCCAACAACGAATTTAATACATTCACCTTGCTTAATAAACAACGTGCCAACATTAAGCAGCCATTATTGGTACGTTTTTTATTCTCTATAAGGTCAAATAAGATAACAATTTCCTCAGAATGGAAAATATATGAAGTGTTTGAGTCGCATCGATAAATATCAAATATCTGTAAATTAATTCTCGTAACTGATAATCGCAAATATTGGGATTTTTGGAAATTGTTTTTAAGACAAATTATCAGTTATTTTCGTCATTTTTCGGAAAATTATCATATATTTAGTTAGGTGACCTTGTTTTGCATAACGTTTCCGCAAAGTTGGTGCTATGGTCCATAGCCTATGGAGCTGAAAATTCATATAAAGAGTCTGTATTACAGACTCCACACACATTTATTGAGCGCAAAAACGCTCGGCAAATTTATGAATTTAAGCCTAACGATGAGTCAGTGCCGTTGTTTAACCTTCACTCTCCCGAAAAACGGCCTAAAAGATATTCGACGACATCGATTTCATTACCTTTTTACTTTTTACAAAAATGTACTGGCCCTTCTATAAATCGATCCCATGCAATTAACTTCGAAACATAAAAATGTCAAAATGATACCATGATTATTTCACTTTATATGGAGCAGTTTTAGGGCCATTTTGGCTGTAATTATGACACCCCCTTAATTATTGTTTGTGTTTATATATCATTTGCTTTTGATATTGTATAATCAAATTGCATAATCTTTTCAGGAAGCTTTTGACATTGATCGAAATGACATTCTGACTCAATTGAATCGTATGCGGGTGGCCTTTCGACAGTGTTTAAATGGAGGCGTCCCGCTTCACCGAGAACATGTTTTACACGAAATGCCACAAGGAAATATGGGCAACTATCAAGAGTATGCAAAGAATAGCACGCCGCCATTGCGCGACCCAGATCCCGATGTCGTCAAATTAAAACACACTTTTGGCAATCCATGGAAGGTAATTGCTACGGTTTTTTTTTTCTCTTTTTGCCATTTGTCATAAATTATTTTGTTGCTAAAACATAATTCCCATATGTTATTCTATATTTTCAAACTCACACCAAAAACGGTCAAAGGTTTTAAAAAACAATGATTGGGTTGGTTATAAGGTCAGCCATTTGGACCGTTATAAGATCAAGTCCGTTTTTGAGAAACATGCCTTTTGGGAATAAGGCTAAATCATCTCATTTTACTTTTTTTTTTGTTGGATGAATATTTCTTGACCTTACAAGCAACCCCGCCTTTAGCTTAATTTGAACTAAGGATTAAACCCTACCTCAGTAATAAATCGTCCAGTTACGGCATGAAAAATAATTTCCCCTGTTTTTAATGCTTGATATTGGCGGTAATTCAAAATTGCTGATGAATAAAAAATCGTGGAATATTGATTTGCCACAAATTTAATTTTGTTTCAAATGTTTGGTGAAATAAGTGACAACGTAATAAATGTTTCGAGAAGCTTTTTAGGGGGTTCTGACGGTTTTTAGAGCGTGTATGTGGTCGGATAGAATATATTTTACATTTTGAATAGACCTTATTTATGCGGGAAACTTTTGTATGCCACTATTCGATATTTGTCAGACAAGCATTTTTAGTTACATCTTGTTAAATTATAACTTTTCGTCGTTTACAAATTTTTTTTTTCGCGAAATGTACAATAATTGTTGGTTAATTGAAATTCAATTTAATCTCTCCATCATAGCGAGGGCGGCAGGCAAGTGACAGTCTGGATGTCGACGGTTTTGGTTTTGACGGATTAGAAGACCGAAACGTGAAACATAGACGACCTGAAGAAGCACCAAAGAAACGTCGACGCAGGACGTCCTCATTATCCTTCAGAGAAAAAAAGTATGTTCGATGCCGAATTAAATTATTTGGGACCAAATATTTTGAAGTTGTCTATAGACTTATTATAGTAACCGTTAAGACACAACTTATATTAACATATTTGTATTTCATTTACAGTCCTGTGTTCGGATTTCTTATTTTCACTACTGTTAAGTAGTTTGTATATTCGTTATCAGTTAATCCAGGCCTTTCATTTGAGCCTATTTGTGTTCGCAAAATAGAGCCAAAATATTTTTTTTTGTAGAAATGTTAAAATCGCGAACAAAAATAAAATGAAGCAATAAAACGGAATAAAAATCAGATTTTATCGGAAAATATAGTATCGAATGATCCGGTCTCGGGTTTTTATCTGTCGATGAGATGAATTTCAGTTGATATCGCGAAAATAATATTGTATAATGTATAAACTGGATAACTTCTAATATGAATAATCTGAATTTGTTATTCATAGGCAATTTTTTTCCAAATTTCTCTTCATAAATGAAAAAAAGTTTTGACCGTTAAGGCCAAGTCAGTTTTTTTCAGCTGCAGCCTGCATGGGGCTGGGTTACTTTATCGTTTGTACTTTATAGCAATTTTAATAATGCCTAAATATACCCGTATATAATATACGGTATATTAGCCGATATGTGCCATTTTTTGACGATCAATTGAAGATGTTTAAAGTATAATTAAAAAATTCAGATCTCGCCCTTCATCCCCAACTGATCATAATGATTCTGACAAAGACTCAGTCTGGAGTGATTCAGTCTCAAATGGGAGCAGCGATGCCGACAGCGGTGACGAATCGCGACTAGTCATTAACGGCTTTAATGACACAAACGGGTACTCAGATGACTATATGTCCGACAACGGGAAGTATCAATCGCCCAAGAAAATGGAATATGTGAATGGCAACGGGATGAGCAATAATAATGACTTCTCAAAGCTCACCGCTAGAACAAAACCCATGCCTTATAGAGCTTCCTATCAAGAAAATGTTGTGCTCACGTGCAGCAAACTAATACGAAACCCCGGAAATCGTAAGTTATAATTACTCCTTATTGTTCCTGTTAGGGTCATAATCGCATTTAGGGTATAACAGTTATACCGTATAAGGATATAAATATAGTTTCTGAAGCTGTCAATAAAGTTTTAAGGGAAAACCTCATAATTATTTGATTGACGCAAATCGTGATAAGTTGCGCGGGACCAATTATTTGAAAAAGTAGCCGCGCTGAGCGGGCGGAAACGCGTCCATCGAATAGGGTGACATAGTGGCTCCGCGAAGCGGGGCTGAAAAGGCGTATAACTTATACGGTATAAGTATAACCAATTCAGTGAACGGAGACCCATGGCACGTGTAACGAATTCAGTGACAGCTCGCATAGTTGAGCTGTTTCCATCTTTCACAAAATGATATTGGTGGGGCCCTTTTTACTTAAATCGCCATAAATAATTTAATCTCATCCTTCAGAGGAAAAAGAACTGGTTACTGGACTGGATGATTTAGAAGGCCTGGACGACGAAACTGTCCAGCTAACTATCCGCAAATTACAGCTAGAAGCCTTGCGATTTTCACGATACTCCCTCCTACAAATACTCGACGGGTATCTGAGTTATCGAAAAGAAAAAAATAATCATTTAATAATTGAAGAAAACTCAGCAGCCTAGTTTACCGAGAAAACAAAGCAAAAACAAAAAAAACGTAAAAATAACAAAAAATGTGCTCCTTTTTTAGTTGTTTCTTCAATTTATCTTGGTTTAGCTTCAACATTTTCTGTAACCGTCTCTTGCAAACTTTAACTCGTTCAGAGACGAGTGATAGATTATTAGGGAAATTAATTAACATACTCTTCAAATAATGACGAAAGGCTGTTTTATTGAAAGCATAATAGAAATATATATAACAGAACTACTTTTGCCCATATATCTCGATGGTTTTTAGGTTAAAAGTCGTTTCGTAAAAAGTCAAACATACTTTTTCGAGAAAGTTTGCTAAAAATCCAATCTACAAATCAGAAATTAACTCGCACACTATTTAGGCCAGTAATAAAAAAAACGGAAAATAATAATAAGATGTTGCTTGTTTCTGGACTTAACACTGTGCCGGGTTAAGAAACAATTTTCCAAGGGGTCTTCAGATAGACCTTAGTTCTTAGAGGAACTTTTGATTAATATTATTCAGGTGTATGATTAAAACAGCTCAACTTTAAGAGCTAACTTTACAATTATATCTTTGACTAACCATGACTGAAATTTTGTATGTGTAAAACCAACATGTACTATAAAATCGATTTTGAAAGTTAGGTCTATAACTTATTTGACTATAAGCTATATATCTTGAATACCGTCATTTTGATAAATTTTATAACTTTTTTGGAAATAGTACCGTTTTTGAGGTTAAACTTTACCAGCAATTTTTACCATTGGTTGTGGCATAATTGTGTGTTTGAAATCGATTAGCCAATCTTTCCTCAAGTTCTTACGTTTTTTCTGGAGCTTAATCGTATGTCCTACGGTATCTGATACTACAGTGGTAGCCTACGGTATAGGACTACATATATATCTGGTACAAACCAAAATTAAATAGAAACGACGTGTTTTTATTACGAAGATTGACCCCTACCAGTAGAGCTAATCCATGACAATATTTTAATTCGTTATTATGAAAATAATAGGATTATGATAACAAACGTCTCATGTGCTGGTTGTGTGATAAATAATCATCGATAAAAATGCCCCCTTGAAATGCATAACATCTCTGGGACATATTTGTTACGCTATAAGAAATAATAATAATAACTATGTTGAATGTTTTTGATCGAGACATTCAAATAAATAAGCATGCGATAATTCTATCTAATTTACCAGATATTTAGGCAATTCAGCTATTTTCAGTGGTATTTTCTTAATTAATTGTCATTAAGTAATTAAATTGATACTAAATGTGTTCTCTTCGACACGCCAGGTACCCTAGGGGATAAAACCGTGTTTTTATTGCGAAAACTTATGCAATCGTCGCAAATATGTTCAAAGAGTATATGTCGTAGACCCTGATTTTTGGTTATTTTCTCGAGACATAACAAAATAGGTCCAAGAAGCTCGTTAGATAAATATTTGTTACCCAAATAGACTAAGTCAAATAGACTAAGTAGGGTTTTGTGTCACCTGTTTTATACATTGTTTTAAGGCCAGTTTTTACCTTACCCAGAAATAATAAAATAGCCACTTTGAAAATTATATAAGTATCTCAAGGAAAAATGATATTACTAAAATAGTACCTAAAATGAATGTAGAATGGTCGGGTTAAACATGCGAGAGCCACATTTATGCTCATTGAGTGTGTGCTCATTAAATTGTTATTTTCCCATGTGTGATACGTTTGCTCTACTGCTCGATGAAAAAATACGGGGAAAACGATAGCACTTCAAAAGCGACAAAGTCAAAAATACCCATAAAACTTAATATTTTGCATATTGAAAAGTATGCATTTATTCTCTGATAAATTGAAAATTTGCATTAAAATTTTTAAACATATTGAATCTTGAGGTTTTACCGATTCATTTTTTAAAATTTATTATCCCTTAGATTTAACCTACGAAAAAAAAAAATTAGAAAATTTTAAGGTCCACCTGTGTTTTAGTTTTTAACTCCAAGAACGCGTGAAACTTTCTGCCGAACACACCGTCGATCATGATAAAATATCTTTCAGTATCTCGCATCGCGATGCGGTGAGCGAACATACATTATGAAGGTACAATTTCATGCCGCGTTATACATATGTTACATATGATATGTATAACGCTGAGTAAAATTGTATTTTCGCTCACCGCGTCGCGATGCGAGATATAGTATCTCAGATACTGAAAGATAGTTTATCAAGATCGGCGGTGTTTGCGGCAAAAATCACATGGGCTCCAAGGCTTAAAATAAATTAGGAGGTAGCGAAGTAGATAGTACAGGTTAGGGTGAGTCAGGTCAACAGAAAAACAGAGATCTACTTTTGGATTTTTTGACTTTTTGTTTCGAAGTGTAATTTTAATGGGTCCCAAATTTGACATAGAAATGTGAAAATCTTTTTAAAGGTTAGGAGTCCTAACATAGGACACGCAATTTGGATTTTCTATTATTGCGATTTTATTTTGTTGTCTTTTGCAGTGGGGCATTCCTGTCAAAATCGAGATTGAATTTTCATTTTTTTAATATTAAATATATCATATATCAATAATATATAATATATTATTTTTTGAATATTAGATATCTTTACTTTACATGCCATAAAATGTGTTCGATAAAATTCACTTATTTTTCGTACACTTCGGGTGACTCGCGTTGTGCTAAGATTTGTTTTCAAATATTTTAACCGATTAACCTCCAAATATTCAGATTATTTATAATATGGAGAATTTTTTAAAGGTTGTGTGAACCAGGCCCTTGGTATTCAGTGAATGGATTTTTATCTACTTTTTTGTTCGTTTGTTTTGAATCAACTCAACTCTTGATATTGGAAAATTAGGGGATTACACTATATCCCCAACGAAATTCTACATTAGATTTTTGATATATTTTTTTTAAGTGTGATTTTTTTTGTTGACTGCTTTGTAATTCCATATTCCTGGTACGTACCCCCTTTAATGCCTTGTTGTACCTATCCGACTTTATTATAACTTTTTTTTTGTCGATCCCATTCCGAAAAGATGAGCTTGATACTCGTGAGATAAAATATTACAACTATTTATGTTCATTCTTTCGAGCCAATTCATCTCTTACATGTTTGATAGCATTTGCCCACTGTTCATCAGGATTGTTCATTAACATTTTGAATTAGCGATTTGATTTGTTACAGTTAGCATCAAAAATATGTTTATCAAGTGTTTTCGATTCATTCACTAAAATAAATGGCCGCATGGCAGCCCCGCAAAGCGGGGTCAATATTCACATGGCACTCCGTGTTACTACGCGGGGTTTATAAATCGCGATCAATCAATCCAATGATACAAAGGTTGACCTTTTATTATCAGAGACGTTAACCTTGTAATTATTTTTGTTCATTACTAATTTTGGCATTTAGCAAACTTTTCTTTCGAGTGAAGTTTATAGAAATTCTATTTTTGTTGACTCTAGCTGTCTTGCATAATCGGTCGCATTCATAAGTACAATCTTGAATACTATTCATGCTTTGCATTTCTTCCTGTCTTTTTACGTTCAAGTTCGCGCTGACAGTTTTTTTTGTCGAATTGGACATTGAATTTTGTGTCGTTATTATATATCGTCCATTTGAACATAGAATTGGTTCATAAGGTATTTTTTATCTGAAAGCACCTTCAAAAATAAATAAATAAAACTTGCTGCCAAACATATATTGCTGGACAGTCTGCTTGGGTATACACAGTCTGTAGTTAGGTTAACCCCAGTGGCCTTAGGGGGCCTAACTCTGTACATTTTGGTGTTGTCAGCAACAAAGAAGGGAACCTGATCATATGAATTTATTTCTTTTGAACAACGCAATAAATTTATATGGGTATTTGTGCACTAAGGTTACCTAGTATGTAGCTCACGTGAGTTACCTCTTACGTACCACTCAAACTAACCTAAGTGCCTACTTTGTCCATACAACACCTGAGCATACTGTTTTTTGTGTCGTTTTATTTCGTATGTATTCCAGTAATAATATCATATACAATAAACGAATAATAAAATAATTAATAATTAATTAAAGGAATTAATATCTATAAAAGATAAAAGAACAATAATGATTGATATAAAATACAATCAAGGAAGTCGATTAGGACTTCAAATGTGAAAAACATTCTGGTATATTTGTAGTTCATTCCAAGTTGAGAATCACTCATAAGCTTCTATGTTTATACGTAGGATGGTCAGCTGAGCCGCATATAATAATTAGTAGCCTGAACGACTTGATTTTTGTAGAAATGCTAGAATACACCCTATACAGTCCCGACCTTCAAATTGTGCAATTTGCGTTTCCGAAAAACGTGCACAATTTGTCGTGGAAAATTCGGTTAAATGGTCATTATCAAGTTGATAACTAGTTTTATAGGGAGTNTATGAATTTATTTCTTTTGAACAACGCAATAAATTTATATGGGTATTTGTGCACTAAGGTTACCTAGTATGTAGCTCACGTGAGTTACCTCTTACGTACCACTCAAACTAACCTAAGTGCCTACTTTGTCCATACAACACCTGAGCATACTGTTTTTTTTTGTCGTTTTATTTCGTATGTATTCCAGTAATAATATCATATACAATAAAGGAATAATAAAATAATTAATAATTAATTAAAGGAATTAATAATAATAATAAAGAAATTAATATCTATACAAGATAAAAGAACAATAATGATTGATATAAAATACAATCAAGGAAGTCGATTAGGACTTCAAATGTGAAAAACATTCTGGTATATTTGTAGTTCATTCCAAGTTGAGAATCACTCATAAGCTTCTATTTTTATACGTAGGATGGTCAGCTGAGCCGTATATAATAATTAGTAGCCGGAAGTCCGGCCCGGAACGACTTAATTTTTTGTAGAAATGCTAGAATACACCCTATAATATTTGTGTAGAAATTACAACCGTTCTGTACGATATGGACTATATCATATAGTGGTCGATTACCCTTTACTGTATAGCCTAAAGTATAGGCCCAATACAGTATACGACAATCGGCCACTATATCGTATAGGCTATACAGTTACCATACAACTAGTTTGTCAAGTCAAACAATATCGCGACTTATTCCATTAGAGGGCGCCAAGTATTTTAGCCAGTGTGTCAATATTAATTGCTTGAAATATAAGCTCTGGTAACTTGGCGCCCTCTAATGGAAGGAATCGCGTTCTTTTTGACCTGAGAAACTAGTTACAACTCAGTGTTATCTTCGGTAAATTTGATCAATTCGAAAAACGGGTCAATATCTCGGCTGGTCAACCTATTTTATACTTTTCATTAGGAACAAATTTGCATGCAAAGCTAGTTTTAGCTGGTTCTCGTCTATGGTCCATATGGTTATTATCCGTTAGTAAAATAGCAATACAAGGAAAGCCTTACAAATTACTACAATTTGCACATGACTTGTTGGTGGAAAAATCGTTTTTCGGCCTCTGATGGATCATTTTATTAAAAATTCGTCAAATGCCATTTGAATATGCGAAGAGATAATTATCGTCATGTTATGTATCTGCCTGAGTCGTTTTGAACGAATGACGACAATATACTAGACTAATTTATGATTATGTCTCATACCGGGCAAATTTCTCTCAGATTTTTGTCCATGAAAGATTCGCTATAATGTTTAGTTTCTTACCGCAATTTATTTTTTTGACCTGTGTTAGTGCACAGTCCAGTTGGACTGCGTCTAATAGATATTATTTGGGAGATCGTGTTCGAAAGTTGAAGGATAGCATTGAATTGATCTCACACCGTTTCAGTGAAAGTGAAAACAATCTGCCGAATCGAGAGTTTCTTCTGGTAAAAAAAATTGATTTTTAAAATTCAATTTATCTAGAACTGCGAGTTCTAAAATCTACGGGGTCAAGAGACTGAAGACGCGTTACTAGTTACTTTTAGAGAGAACCGATAAGATAATTGTGTTCATTGCCCCTGTGTATAATCCAATTTGCCTACAATATCAGTTGTGCTCATTGAAAAAAAAAATACGGAACACGATAGAATTTGCAAAAATCTAAAAAGTGTACCAGCATTAAAGTGCAGTATAAATCGACAATGTCTTTTTAGCATATTTTTCGAACTGATTGGCGATACAAGGGGGCTTTCCTTGATTGTGTAAATTCATGAAATAGCTAAAATCCATAGACTTGCACAATTTCCAGAGCAATTATTTCTAGAGTAAAAATTATTGCTCTGGAAATTGTGGACGTCCATGAATATAAGCTATTTTATGACATT
>SCLG01000155.1:303587-315008 GCA_004367875.1 Oikopleura albicans
TTTTTTCTGTAACTTATAGAGAAATTAATTTAAAAACAGGACAACATTCAACAAGATAATTTAATTGATTTTCATTCGGTTAAAGTGTAAAGCACCGGAGCATCAGGCTTAAACGTAACCGATTAGTATGAACTTTTTATAATCAGGAACCACAGATTAAAATTACTTGTTCGAACCTTGTCAAAAGTTATAATTATGATACGGATTACTCTTTGGCGTCAACCGGTAAAGTTTGAAATATATACCGGCAATATGAATTAATATCATAATCTGATCCATACAGTATGGACCATACTGGTAATGCAAGATAGATGAACTGACCCCGGAACATTCCATGTTGATTTCCTTAGCTGAAAGCTTGGTGTCAAAATCACTGAATTTTCGAAGTAGATTTCATTATAAAATTAAAAACATATCAAAACGGAAAAAAACATCTATGTATATATTATATTTCACCGATAGTTATTCCGTTACTTTCATCAATAGCAGTACTTGGCGACACATTGGATCGCGTTGTCGTAAATGAACCAAAATTTGTTTACAGTATAATGGACAAACTCAACATAATGAAATTCAATTATGACTTAATGTTGCCTTTTTCTTCGGAGATACCATTTTTCCAGGAAATTTCCAGCGTGGAATCCAATCCACAGAACACATTGTCAACAAGGTCAATTTGGGTAGACAAGGCCAAGCTGGGTCAAGCGTCATGGCGGAAAACGTATGAAACTTTGAATGAAACAATGTTTGAATATCTAAACAATGAGAATGATTATTTATCGAATCAAATTAGTGGTCAATTAGATTTAACACTACCAATGTTCGATAATGACAGCGGCTATGTTCAATTATTGGAAATGAGACAAAATATGTCAACGCATGTTGTACAATCGAGTTCAGGATAACGGTTCTTATTCGGACGCAGAAAATTTATCATCGAGCCCTGTTAATTAGGGTAGTAGAGGCGATTTGTAGTATGTGTTTGTGGTCGAATTTCTGACTTTTTTTTATCCTTTGTGTGTTGCTTAGCATATCGATGGTATGAGGATCACTACCTGAAACACATGTACTCTGAGTGTTTTGTCATTTTTGAAAAAAAAAGTTGACTCATTATGAGNCGGCTATGTTCAATTATTGGAAATGAGACAAAATATGTCAACGCATGTTGTACAATCGAGTTCAGGATAACGGTTCTTATTTGGACGCACAAAATTTATCAACGAGCCCCTGTTTTATTTTATTTTTTTTCAATAAGCATGTTTTGTATCCCATAATACAGTATTAGAACCAGATTCAGACATCCCTAAATTAACTAAAATTAGGAGTTACAACTGCCCAGAAATGAGCTACAGTAGCCCAAATGTAAAATCTGCTCTGAAAGCACAAATAGAAGAATTATCATCAGTGAAAAATCTCTTACAAAAATTACATGGATATATAAACAGTCTTCGTTTGGAAGTTTCATTGGCGCCTAAAAAAGCTGACCAAACAAAATATTCATTATTGTTAAAAAATTTAAAACATGCGAAGTCGGTTTCTATCAGGCCGAGTTTCAAATCAGTAACGAGTTAGGCGAGATATCAATTTGCGTCTTCAAATACAATGTAATTAAAAAAAAATTGAAAAAAACTTAAGGATGTGTATAGATATTGTTCACAAACTTCAATCTACGGTAAAACCATACACAGTTTATTTCACATCATGATTTATAATTTATGGCGCCGAAGATTTACAAATCAACAATTGCTTCAAGCAATTTAACTATTCTATTTTTCCTAAAGGGGAATCAAATAAAATGTCCATGGTTTATGATTTGAAAACTTGTGACCAGCGACATAAAAATATTGCCCGATTATATCGAGAAAGAAAAACAGCGTATATCAAATTGGTTAATAAAATCAAATAACGCCATGTCTGACTATTTGCCGGAAGATCCTGCGAGATGGCGTCTGACAGCAAATCTTAATCATTTTGATTCTTCTCATGATATTCCTGATAAAGCTGATTCGAAAGAATTCGAACAATTTCAGCGTTTGAAAAATCTTGCATCAAATATAGATATTTTCTTAAATCCACAAGGATGAGGCTTTCATTTTTTGCCATTTCTAAAAATAGCTCTTTTTTATTGGTCCGTTTCCACTGCAGAGTGGAGGTCATCCAATCAGCGCTCTCACCGCTCACTTACTCAGCCAGTATTTAAAAAAAGTAAGATTAAGGAGTTGCAAATATACTCTAACTTTTTTTTTTGACAACATAATGGTCATATTTAATTTTAATAAACTTTACACCTTTGAAAGCTGACGTAGAATTAAATGAGCTGTACCAAAATAGTTTCAAATTATCGGCACTTGAGAAACATATCAAACACACTGCTTATAAAAGGATGGTAGATTTTATGGGGTTCAGAGCACCTCGGCAACCCCAATATAGTGAGTTGTTTACTGAGTAAACTTTGGCAAAATGAAAAATGGCAAAATAAAAATGAGAACAATAGGCTGCGGNCCGCAGCCTATTGTTCTCATTTTTATTTTGCCATTTTTCATTTTGCCAAAGTTTACTCAGTAAACAACTCACTATATTGGGGTTGCCGAGGTGCTATGCATCCGATTTTATGTAAAACAGTTAAACAAAGCGTTACCGTATAAAATACAGTTCTTGTACTACATAATTTTTATCGGAAATAGTCTGACGAAGCCAATGTTTGACAATGCCCGACAGCATTCGAACAAAGTTACCATGCAAATCGAAGTCCAAAAACGTTCAAGTGAAGTCGAAAGTGTAAATAATGATATTACAAAAATAGGAAAAAAAGTTATAAGAACCTTAGATTTGAAACATAGTTGTAGATAAAAGTCAGAAAATCTTAAGAAAATTTTTTTTGAAAAAATAAGATTCGCCTAATTGGTTTAATTAAAATTGATATTTGGTTCAAGAGTTTATTGTAACTTTTTGATAGAAAACGACATCAAGTATTTCCAATTGTCAATAGCGAATGCCAAGACAGTAAAAGACAAAGTTGCGAGATTAAAGAAGTGTGCTGTGAAAGGTGAGCTTAATGAGCAGTACCGTACAATTATCACGGAAGTTCAAAAAATGCCATTAAAAAGTGAAGTGGATAATATAAAAGCAACAAATATTGAAACTATTAATGTCGACTCCGATTTGGTACGTTCTTTGTCCAATTATGACTTACCATTTGTCCCCAATCACGTTCTAGCTGCCAAAGGTTACAAAATACAAACAATGGATAAAGAAACTGACATCAAAGAATATGCTATGCAATCTAATACACACAATCCTTTTATTCAATCAATATTGGCTCTTGTAAAAAAATACGTTAAAAAGACCGACCTTACAAATATAACCAAATTTTGTCAAACTGATTACGTTAAAGCTAGGGTATTGATATTTATAGTATCGTCTTAAAAGACAGAAAATGTATATAGCACCGCAGTTTTTCGGAGACTACATTTATTGGAGAACGTTTGCCGACGATACGGGTTTTTTGTAGAAAACCATCACCAAAAAAAAAAAAATTATCGAAAAAAAACGTTTTATTACAAAAATAATTTTTTTCGTAAGGTGTTTTCTCCGAAGGACCGGGGATCCAAGGGAAGTTGGACGAAAAATTTGTTATAATAAGTTTCTTTGACATTTTTTAATTTCCATTTTTCATATACAATTGTTTTCCCTGTTTGGTTCCTCAAATCAGACTGATAACTGTTATAAACTCATAATTTTGCAATTCTATATTTGTTTACAAAAAAGCCAAAAAATCGTAATTGATTAAATTGCCAGTATTTTCAACTTTGATGTTGGCTGTCGCGTTAAAATATTATTTTGGTAACTGGAAATACCCCATTAAAGTTAGTAAAATAATTGAAGAATTCTTTCGTATGGGATCTTCATTACTTGCCGTTGAAAAAGTGGGTGAAAATATATTAGATAGAATATATAATACAACCATAAAAATAAACTCAAACATTCACGTGGAGGAGAACTATCGGAAAATGATAGAGAAGAGAACAAGGGAAATGAAAGAATCGACCAATCAAAAATATAATTTCCAAAACTACAATAAAGATGAGTTGAAACAATGGATAGTTCAAATTAATAAATTTAATGATTTGGAAAAACAATTGGAAAGCCTGAAAGAACCGATACGAAGTACTGAGTTATATTTAAGTAGTATTGCTGATCTACTAAAGTACACTCGGCATGTCTCAATGAGCGATAGTTAAGGTGCCCAAACATAAAACAAATAATTAGCTCAAAACGGAATTTTCCGTATAATCCATTATGAACCATAATTTACGTTTTTTTGATAAAAAAAATGCGTTTTATTTGCTCAACAACATGATAGGTTTAAACTGGGTGATTCATATGGAATTTTGGTAAATCATATGAGCATGATTTGGTCAAAAATGGTCGCGAAAGTACCCCACTCCCACTAGGCTCCCTAGAGAGCTGCTTGAAATGTCCAATATACGCAAAAGAACGACTTTTTTCTGGACCACTTCTACCACCTACGTCTACGTCGGAATAAGTCGCAAATAGGCGCAAATTAAAGCTTAGGGTCTGTATCTGTAGACTAAATATAATTTGACATAGCACGAGGTCAAGGTCACTTTTCTACATTAAAAGGACCCTTTCTTTTCGTTAGAAATGTCTTTTAGCTTGTTCTTAGCCACACAAATAAACAAAAGATAGTGTCAAAAATCCGTCGACCACTCCTGGACACTGTGGTTGACCACAAAAATTCTAAAATTGATATTATACGCAATAAATGTGATTTTTTCGCTTTTTCTTAGTTTTATGCAGCGTTTAAGTAGTTTTATAAACAAAATAAGCAGCAAGAACTTCATATTGAGCAACCGACCACCCTTGGACACCACACTTGACCACAAATATGCAAAATAGTGATATTTTGCGCCACAAACGGATTTTTTGAGTTTTTTCGGAGTTTTTTTGCAGCATATATGAGTTATTTTATTAACAACATACACAACAAAAAACATTTGTGGCGCAAAATATCACTTTACGCATATTTGTAGTCAACCGTGGATATGTAGTTATAGTTGCTTATTTTGTTTATAAAACTACTTAAACATTGCATAAAACTAAAAAAAATCACATTTTCGCTTTTTTGTGGTCAATCCCAGTGTCCATGAGTTGTCGACGGGTTTTTGTCACTGTCTTTTGTTTATTTGAATGGTTAAAAACAAGCTACAAGACATTTCTAACGAAAAGAAATGGTCCTTTCAATGTAGAAAAGTCCTTTAAAATTTGATCTTCTGAATAAATGTGCCGTAGGCTATGGCCCATAGCACGTGACCTTTGCTATGTCAAATAATATTTAATCTACAGGTTCAGACCCTAAGCTTTAATTTGCGCCTATTTGCAACCTAACTTGTAGGCGTAGGTGGTAGAAGTAGTCCAGAAAAAAAATCGTTCTTTTGCGTAGGTTGCACATTTCAAACAGCTCTCTAGGAGGCCATGGTGGTTAGAAAGTTTACACTGCCTTAAAAAGTTTACACTGCCTTAAAAACATAACCCGTTATATTAAGATCATCAAACGTGAAAAACTATTATTATAATGAGGCCATAGGATAGGGCGTTTGGTTAAATAATAGAAAATTGAAGTTTATCAAATCCCAAAAAGTTTTAACATAACGGAATTTTGTTAACATTAGAGGTATTAACATAACAGGTTATGAGATGTAATTTGTTGAAATATTTTTTGTACAAATGATATTCAAATTATTTTCAAATATTCATTAATTTTCGCAATCAGGCTTTCTTCGAATCAGAAGCTGTTTTCAGATCCCGATTTCTCCTATTCTTTCAAGTAAAACAAATTTGTTAACCATATTCATAAACGAAGTTTCGGTTTATGATAACTAAAATTTTGTCCATTAAAAAACATTTGTCAGTGTGGCTGTAATTAACGATCAAAGTCATAATGGGCAGTCAACTGCCCCTTCGACTGAGGAGAGTTAAGCCGACTCAAAATATGCTAAAAGTTTTTTTTCGGTTCGTTCGCTGCTTCCTCGAGTCAACTTGATGTCGGATTATTTATAATATCACAAAATGAGGTCTCTGCCCAAATATCGTAAAATTATTAAATCGTTGTTGTTTACTTGGACACCATACTAACAGCGGCTTATTCCACTTGGGAGACCGGTTCTTTATAGGAGAATCGAAAATGCTTGGTTCGATTGAAGAAGAGCTAACAAAAAATATAAAAGCCAAATGGAATTACTTTGACAATCCGCTTGTGTATCCCTTTCTAAAAACTTAAAAAAGTTCTTGAACTATGTTAATAAATAATAAAACAAAAAATATTTTTGTTGTTCAATTGAAGTGTAAAACCAAACTGAAGGATGCTTGGGTATTCTTGGTTAGTAGGAAGATTATCGGTTTTTATGATTTTGGATGGTGGATACCAACGGGGGCATCAAAGTTTATTTGACGCAATGATTAGACAATTTCGTCCGTTAGAAGCAAATATAGGGACGATTGTGTGTACAAGATTACAGTAAATGTTCAAGCAACCCGACACTACCGCGGTGTAACGTTAGAGAAAAAAAAATTGGACTGGTCAATTTTTCGAAAATTAAAAAAAAAATAGTGCCCATTTTGGAGCAAAGTGATAATCGAGGGTGAACTTCAACCCCGTGAAGGCATGGTTTCGGCCAAACACAAATACTGAAGCGGAGTCGGTTCCGCTTCATTTTCACGGCCTAATTCATCTACCCAATCTTAAGAACTGCAATATTTTGTATCCGTGACTAATTAAAACAGGTCACAAGAAAATTATCAAGATGGCCATTTAAGTATAAAACTCAGGCCTCCTTTCTTTTCTGTATCACATTTTGCTCGAGCTCGAAGAAAAATGATCAAATTCAAATAGAGTTTACTCAATAAAATAGTACCCCGTTTTAATACGATACCTAGGGGTTAAGGATTGTTAAGTATAGCTGTTTACTATTATACAGTCCTTGCGCCCACAACGCTACGCCCCACAACGCTACAGTGCGCCCACAACGCTACGGTTTTTGGCCTATAGGTTGGTGCGCCCACAACGCTACGCCCCACAACGCAACGGATTTTGACCTATTTTTTGTCGTTTAGCACACAACACATTTCTCTTCATACATTTCAGGGCCGAAAAAATAAGTGATTGAAAACAATTTATTTATCAATTCTAGAGATGAGCAACTTTTTTTTACTAATTCGAGTTTTTTTGTGCATTTTTTTTATGGAGCGTATACCCTGTAATGCATTTGGTGATCGGTGCGCCCACAACGCTACGGTGCGCCCACAACGCTACGGTGCGCCCACAACGCTACGGTTTGCCCACAACGCTACGCTTTTTGGGCAAGTGATTGCGTAGCGTTGTGGGCGCAAGGACTGTAGACTATAATTTATAGTTCTCCTCCCCAATTTGGAAAACCCTGTTTGGCAAGTATACCCCAAATCGGCAAGACTTTTTTTTTCCAAAATCCCAATTCGGCAAGGATTTGCATATTTTTATTATGAATAGATTACTTTTATCTCCCACGTTGCGTTAACGCATCGGGTGGTGCATTAGAATCATACAAAAACGTATTTAAGTTCATGATCTAATTTTGCATTAATTTTACTGTACATTTAATTGCTGTCAGGTGTAATAAGTACTGGTAGCGGAGACAATTGCCCAAACATAAATGTTGATTTCCAACCTGTCAATGAAACACTGGTTATTAATGACATGCACAAAATAGTACCTAATAGGAATTGCAAGGTAGATAATGTTAACGTAACCGAAACAGTTCGAAAATATGCAGAAAGGATCCGTGGAAGGCCGTACTCAATCATTTTGATAGCATCAGATTCCACTGAATGGAGCAGGATTCCAACTCAAGAATCTAGTCCTAACCCACAGATAACCTTCCCCAAATTGTTATAAGAACGCTATTTTTGAAAATGGTAAACATAGTTAAAAGTACGGAAAACCGAATATCGGCACGAGAGTTTTTAAAATATTTATGAAGGTTAGTAATTAGAAAAGACGCCTTCTCCCTCATTCCCACTAACGAGGTTATTTCTGGTTCTACTACCGTACTAAAGTTTTATGGGGCGCACTAACTGAATTCCAAATTTCGCAATTTGGATTCCTAAATAAGCGACTTGACGAATATTACAATGAATTTTCAAATATATATTTCGTTGGATACAATATGTATCGTAACATGAGTGTAACAAACCAAATCAGAGGCGACCAGATTGCAATGAATGGTTACGAGCGAGGGTTCAGTTATTATAGAAACTCATTTTTATTTGACAATGCCACTGACCTGGCAACGAAAAGTCGTCATTGGGACCCATGGAATTTGTACCACCTAAGAAAAGATCGTTGCTATGACAAACCATGCTGTATGATTGAATGCCAAGATGAAGAATATTTTTGTAACGAAACCGCCATTGAAAAAAATGTCTGGTTTACCGACAAAAAACGAGGAACATGTCAAATGAAAATAATGTGCGATGATAGACTTGGGTAAAAGATTCTGTGGCGAAAGCCGCGAATTCTTTCTTGGATTATACCAAAATATTTCTATTTTACCAACTTTGCTTTTTTAAATGTCCAAATAACTGCATATTGTCTAAATAGCTACAAATAATCCAATAATCTCTTTTATTTTTTTTTAATATAAATTAATTATAATTGTTTATTTAATAAATAATTTACCCTTCCTACAGTAAATGCTTTGGTGGCTATTGCCCTGATCAATCGTCAGCTTGTGTATGTTATTCAGGATTTACCGGAGAAAAATGTGAAGAAGACATTAATGAGTGTGAAGAAAAGAGATATGCAAAATTATTAACAGATTCATAAAAATATAAGGAGTTGCTTATTGCTGTATAATACAGTCACAAGACTCCGAAACAAAATTGTAAAGATGTTACCAATTGGTCTATATGGACTTTAAAGCAAGTCTAGTAGAAAAGAGTTTTTAGGATAAACAGTTTTTTTGCGAAAATTTAAAAATTATGTGGTCTTTATTTACATTTATCAGAAAACTTTTTATTTAAAAAAATCTTATTTTGTAAGATCATGGTGTTTTAAAGTTAATACATTTTAAAGTAGAATATTATCCTTAAAGGATTTTATGCAAACCAGAATTATAATATGTACATTTCAAAGCAGGCGAGAACCCATGTAAAAATGGTGGGACCTGTGTAAACGTTTTTGGTTATTTCGAGTGTTTATGTCGTCACAATTATGTTGGTTACTTGTGTGATCAAGATAGTGCAAGCATTTCGACACCATGGAACATTCAAAAAATTATACCCGCTTGCATTCGACCATATTTTGGTTACGAGGACTCAACGATTGATCATGACTTAGACAGCTTAAACCAAGATTATTGTGTATCGGATGACTGGAGTGGTTAGGGTTCAAAATCCAATTCTTTCTATTTTAGTAGTACGGCTGCCGTACTACGGCAAGAAAAACTTAACCGATAATGATAGAAAACCTGGTTGAATCGAAAATCGTGGAAACACGGGTCTACTTACATCGCATGATAAATATATTTCTTCGACGACCTGTAAATTATTGTGATTCTATTTTTGCTTTTCACATCGTCGTAACACTAAAAGTATGCGGTATCTCTTGACCCGAGTACTAACTTGAAGGTTTAAATCTCCATAAGGGTATATGATGCAAACTTGCACCAATGTCCCCCACGAATTAGATGCTTCTTGGTACCTTTGGGAGTTAAGTTATGCTGTTTAAACATTTATACAGTCCTCGTACCCGAAACGTCCCAAAATGTTTACAAAAAAAGTGGGACGTTTCGGGACGATTGGGACGTTTCGGGACGATCAGGCCTTTTTAAGGCTAAAAACCTTCATTATTACAAATTTTTACTATTTAGGTGTTAAAATGGCTTTCTTGTATTGGCCTTCTTTTGTTAGGCATTCTCTGGTTATTTAATAAACTGTTTTTGAAAATTTTAAGCGTCTAATTGTTGAATTATGTTATAAAATTTCTCAACAAAACTTCCAACTAANATCTAAACAATGAGAATGATTATTTATCGAATCAAATTAGTGGTCAATTAGATTTAACACTACCAATGTTCGATAATGACAGCGGCTATGTTCAATTATTGGAAATGAGACAAAATATGTCAACGCATGTTGTACAATCGAGTTCAGGATAACGGTTCTTATTCGGACGCAGAAAATTTATCATCGAGCCCTGTTAATTAGGGTAGTAGAGGCGATTTGTAGTATGTGTTTGTGGTCGAATTTCTGACTTTTTTTTATCCTTTGTGTGTTGCTTAGCATATCGATGGTATGAGGATCACTACCTGAAACACATGTACTCTGAGTGTTTTGTCATTTTTGAAAAAAAAAGTTGACTCATTATGAGAAATCATGTATCGCAGTGATTTTCAAACGCGAAAAAATAAATAATGTTACCACTTTTTGGTAACCTTGCTTGACAGCGCGTCTGAGGCCTGTCATTTTTGAGCGCGATCGGCCAATCACCGAAAAGCAAATCACCAAAAGGCAATTTCCTTCTGTTAAAATATTTTTGTATTACGGTCCTCCCCCTCTTAAGTGCCACACTTAAGGAAAAATATGCATTTTCGCTAAAAATTTTTTTTCGCGTTTAAAAATCAGGACGATATGTTTGAACTTTTTGCGAAATATCGCTTTTGGTGGATGGTGATATTTTTTTGAATGGTTAAAAGATCAGTCTGAAATTATTTTTAAGTCAAATCAGTTTTTGGTCTTAACTTTATAAATTCAAAAAGTGACATGTACACGATTTTGCACAATGGAACAAGATTTTGTCAGAAATGGCCATGAAATTTCTATTTTGCTTTTATTTTATTTTTTTAATAATCCTGTTTTGTATCCCATATATCATACTGTATTAGAACCAGATTGAGACATCCCTAAATTGACTAAAATTAGGAATTCCAACTGCCCAGAAATGAGCTACAGTAGCCCAAATGTAAAATCTGCTCTGAAAGCACAAATAGAAGAATTATCATCAGTGAAAAATTTATTACAAAAATTACACGGATATATAAACAGTGTTCGTTTGGAAGTTTCATTGGCGCCTAAAAAAGTTGATCAAACAAAATATTCATTACTGTTAAGAAATTTAGAACATGTGAAGTCGGTTTCTATCAGGCCGAGTTTCAAATCAGTAACGAGTTAGGCGAGGTATCAATTTGCGTCTTCAAATAATTAAAAAAAAAAAATGAAAAAAACTTAAGGATGCGTATAGATATTGTTCACAAACTTCAATCTACGGTAAAACCATACACAGTTTATTTCGGTGGCCCGTCATTTGGGCCCCGCTCAACACTCATTTCAAAAGCGGCACAAAAAATATTTTTTATCGCAGAAGCA